>JAEANM010009900.1:5493-16105 GCA_017656035.1 Myanophis thanlyinensis
GATAGATAGATAGATAGATAGATACCCAGCAGAGGAAGTTACTAGTGGTCTTAAAAAAAATTCCTAAACAAAATCAGAGTAGAAATGACAAACCAGTGTCCCAACAACAATCTTCAGAGAAGCTAACCTGCTGAGACCAACTTGAATCTGCTATTTCCCTTTCCATGTTGCTCAGAAACATGAAAATAACACAGCCCAAACGAGGTGAATGGAGGGATGGAAGTTGGAATGCTCTGTACACCCGCTTGTCTTCCTGAATACAAACCTAGCTTACCTCTACTTGATTTGCAGGTTCAACTACTGATAAAGCTCCATCATAAAAACCAGGAAACTTCATTCTATGTTTCCCTGTGAAGGATACAGAAATTTAAAATGAATAAATATCAAAATAGGAGAAGGAATTCTACAGAAGGGAAGAGAAAGCAAATTTGAGAGCTGGGATTGCTCTGTATAATGGGGGCACCTTCAATTACCTCCCAAATTGTGCTGACTTGGATCTTTCTGAAGGATCCTCCATAAAAACAGCTCTTGAGGGGGATTTGATGGAATCGTCTCTCTTTCAGGACTGCTGATTACCACAGGGAAGGACTTCAAATAGATGGGAGAAGAAAACAAGAATGAAAAGATGTCACTCAATATGAAGTGGTTTCTTGTTCCCAGAACACAACCTCAAAGCCCTCGATACCCATCAGTGGCATGGAGTGAGAAACCAATGGAACAATGTCCTACAAGCATTAGTTAAACCTCTTCACAGATTATGAATACCAGAGCATAATATGGGAAGGGAGAGTTGAAGTATTCAGACCCATTCTTTATCCCCTAAAACCATCCTGGAGTTCCAAGATAAAGGCCTCTTACCTCCAACTTGACCTGCTCCTTCTGCTCCTGTGCCTGGCTCAGCAGGAAGCCTTCCGCCAGGGCCACCGCCTGGGAGCAGGTCTCTGCTCCACACTCCCGCACCCAGCTCTCCATCTCTGGGGGCAGGATAGCCAGGAGCTGCTCCAGAACCACCAGGTCCAGCATCTGGGCTTTGGTGTGCTTTTCTGGTCTCAGCCATTGCCTACAAAAATCATGGAGTCGATTACAAAGTCCTCGGGGACCCTCAGCCTCCTGGTATTGGAGGCTCCAGGGCTGAACTTCTGCTTGGAGGATGGTTTCCTCCTCCGGGATCTTCTGCCCAGCTCTTGCCCAGATCTCCTCATAGCTCCCAGGCTGAACAGCAGGAGGACATTTCTCAGTTCCCACTCTTGCTGAATGTTGGGTCTCCATTCTTTCTCTATCCTGTGAGGTAACTCCAAAAGGGTCCAAGCAATCTTGTGGATCTCCAAATGCCTTTTCATTCATAGGATCATTTCTGTTAGCCACAGGAGGGACAACAGCAGCCATTCAGTCCACTTTAGCTGAAATATAGTATTTGGCTGTATATGAAGACGTACAAATACCTTCCAGTTTCTGAATCTGAAATAGAAAATTATAGCGTAGTGTAGCATATGGTATATTAGTATTAGTAATAGTATGGTACTGTATAGCATAGCATATAATATATAATGTATATATTATCTAAATATAGGTCTGGGTCTATAAGTCTGGGCCTATGTCTAGGTCTGGGCTTTTCCCCTGTAAGTTTCAGAATCTCTACACGGAAAAGACCCGAATAGACCCAGACCTGCATACCTACACCCATGAAAATCTACAAAAACAAATATCTAAATATATGGTATATATTTAGTATATTGTATGTTGGGTAGCATAGAATAAATTAAATAAAATGCAGATACTAGAAACCTGCCAAATCCTAAAAAGATGAACAAAGCAGGGCCGGGAAGGAGGCAGCTGGAGGGGCCGCCCCGCTTCTCTCCCCCTGCGGAGACAGGCCGGGCTGCGGAGGATCGGGCCCTGGGGGAGCCTGGTGAGAATCCTGCCTCCTCACCCGGCTCCTCTCCTCTCCTCTCCTGCTGGGCCTCCGCAAGGCCGACCCTCCCCACCCCCACTCGGCCTCTTCCCCGGAGACGGGGAGGGAGACCCGGATCTCCGCTGCCTTCCCGACAACCCCGCTTCTTCCGCTTCCCCCTGCAGGGAGAGGACTCCTGGGGAACATAGGACCCGGGCACAGCCCTCCCTCACCCGCAGCACGTCCGGATCTCCCCTGCCAGACTCTCCGCAGCCTCCGGAGCCCCCGGGGTTGAGGAGAGAGAATGCGGCGTCCTAGAGCGGCAAGCGATTGTGACGTCACTCCTCCTCTGAAAAGCCAGCTGTGACGTTCGCCCCCCAGCGGCCCAACGGGGAAGCGCTTGACGTTACCTTGTCTTGGCGGGGTCGCCCCCTGGTGGATTCTGAGCGACACACCAGGATTTCCCGAAAGGGCGGGAAAGAGGCGCGCGTCTGAGGAGAAACCGGAGGGCAGGGTTGATGGATATGGGAGGAGGAGGAGGGAAGGGCCCTCTCCTTGGTGGCCTGTCAGAATAAACTTGTGAACAAAGGCCAGTTGGGCCTCTTAGGTCAGCCTCTTGGCTGCCTCTTCTGAAGGGGCTCCTCGTGGCCTCCTCCTTCCCGGGCTGAGGAGGAATGGCTGAAGTTCTGCTGACTCAAGGGGTTTAGTGGGGGACTTGGGGTACTGCTTCCCAGCCTTTCCTGCACAATAGAAGGGAAGCAATGCAGGGACGGAGGGGCTGAAAGGCAGCATTTGCACCCTGTCCCCGATGACACCAATGTTTGTCAAAGTTGGCTATTTTAAAGCCACATCCAAGTTTGACAGAGCCGAGATTGGGCCAAGAATTGGGACCCGTGTTTCTTGGAGTGGCATGAATCAGGAGATCATGTCAAGCTATCCACGTTCTTTCATTCGAGTATTAGCACAATTAATACCGGGTGGATTGTTAATTTTGAGCTCCTGAAGTTCCCACGGGGATTTGGGAGGTTACTACTATAAGTTCAAATGTTCATGTATTGACCTATACAGATTTCTACAGCCTTCATCGCAATTGCCCTTTGTAACTGGAGACATCTTCCTTTCTCTAAATAGATGGGAATTTTCCCTTTTCTATTTACTCTCTTTCAAGGGAAACTTTTTTTTCTTGCAACCATTTTGTTATAGAACTTCTACTTTGGTCATTGAGAGGAATTACCAAAGTTTTTGTGAAAGCCTGGCTATAAAAGAAATCTGGATTAAAAATTAGAAACAGCAATAAAGCAAGATCAATTTAAGATCAAAGTCTTTTTTGGAATCTTCTGGGGAAAAATGTGTTTCAATTTACAAGCTCTAAAGGAAAATTTAGATGAAAGGTTTGATGATTTAACAAGTTATTAATCAGTTTATGGATGATACTCAGCTATAGGTAATAGCAACTAAATACAATTGGGTGGATTGGAAGTCAATTTATTGCTGACAAAATTGAAGGAGAAGGAGCTTCTTTTGAGAATTGCAGGCTTACTGGAGAAGGCTGAAAAGGTGTGTGTTTATGTATGTATCTATGTATGTAGCCAAGATGGCGAAGAAGCAACATCTGAAGGACTATTTTTATCACTGTATTTTAATCCTTTGTTTAAAACAACCTCACCACCACCACTGCTGTCTTATTGGAGACCCTATATTAGAAAGAGCTGAGACAGAGTTGAGAACATGGGGAAAAGAAGCAACATATCTTATGTACACTCGGCAACACAAGGCAGTTCCAAGCCCACAAAACAATTGGAAGTTGACAGTGGTCCAAGACAGCCAACCCCTGTAAGTACTGTATCTCTTCTTCCAAAATTTCCAATGCTGGATAGGATGCTTTAGAGTTAGATTTACAAGCAGAGGTTGAATGTCAACAATTCATAGAGCACTCCTCTTCAATTGAAAAGAATGTCCTTTTGGCTGTAGCAGCCAAAAAAGCCAATGCAATCCTAAACTGCATTAACGAAGGGATTCAATCAAGATCATGTGAGGTACTCTGAGAGAACAATCAATCAATAAAGCAGCCTGCTTTCAGAACTCACTGGAAGCTTCGAAGAAGAGACTGGATTTCCATCTGTCAGAAATAATATAGGGATTCCTGGTTGGACGGGAGATTTGGAGTAGATGACCTACAAGCTCCCTTCCAACTGTTGTTGTGTTTATTCTGTTAAATAACTTTAGACATACTGAACAAGAGACTTAACATAGATGGACAAGAGACCAAAACAGCTATTTTCTTATCCCTAAGCCAGATACTGCACTGCAGCGGATTGATTTATAGCACGCTGAGTGGCCTCCATCTAATGGAGGACAAGAGGAAATTCTACTCACATTTAAGCAGCCTAAATTTTTTACTATGTTGTTCAAAATGAGGCTTTTTCTACCCAAAAAAGGTGCCAGAACATTGAGAAAAGACCTGTCAGGATGGTGATCCACACAACTGAAAGTCAGATTTGCAATTTGGTCAATTTATTGCTGACAGAATTGAAGGAGAAGGAGTTTCTTTTGAGAGCTACAGGATTGCCAGAGAAGACTGAAATGGTGTGGGTGTGTGTGTGTGTGCACGCGTGTGTGTAGCCAAGATGGTGAAGAAGCAACATCTGGAGTATATTTTTATCTGTACTTTTAATCCTTTGTTTTAAATACTATTCCCTTTGCTGTCTTATTGGAGACCCAACATTCAGAAATAGCTGGGAAAGAGTTGAGAACATGGCAAGAAGCAAGATGTACCACGTACACTCGCCAACACAAGTCAGTTCCAAGCCCACAAAACAGTTGAAAGTTGACAGTTACCTAATGAGCAGACAGCCAACCCCTGTAAGTACAGGTAGTCTTCGACTTACGAGTTCGTTTAGTGACCATTTAAAGTTACAACACTGAAAAATGTGACTTTACGACCATTTCTCAAAGTTACGACTTTTGAAGCATCCCCATGATCATGTGATCAAAATTCAGACACTTGGCAACTGGTTCCTATTTATGGCTGGTGCAGTGTCCCAGGGTCATGTGAGTCTCCTTTTTGTGACCTTTCAACAAGCAAAGTCAATGGGGAAGACAGATTTACTTAACCAGGTTACTAACTTATCAACTGCAGTGATTCGCGTAACAACTGTGACAAGAAAGTTCCCCTATTGTAAAATGAGGAAAAACTCATTTTTGTAACAACAAAAATTTGGGGCTCAATTGTGTAGTTGTAAGTTGAGGACTACTTATACCTGAACCTTCTTCCTCTTTTAAGCCAAATTACCTGTACCTTACACACTTTTCACCTCAATTTCTATTTCTCTTCAAGGACACAAACATTATTAACTGTATGTATTGTAGGGTTTGTATATTTTATAGGCAACAAACTGTCTTGTTATAGAAACCCCAGAAGTCTCCCCAAAAAACTTTATAATTCTATATCCTTTGCTCCACTGAGGCAAACCAAGATGTCTCATGTATTCTATCTTCTTATCTCTTCCTATCTAGCTTCCTGTCTTACTCCCTCATCATTAAATTACTGACAGTATGATATGTAACTAGAAAGTTGATTGGATTATTTAGTGAGTAAACTGTGGTTAAACATTGAATGATGAAACTAACTTATGCCTGTAACAAGAATATAAGAGAGCAATAAACATGGGAGGGTTAGCATCTGCTCAAGTTAGCCTTTGCTCAAAGACATGCCTGTGACTGGTTCTTAATGTTAAGATCCAAAAGGACGTTTTATGTAGGGGAGGGTGTTCATTGTAGTATGTAGGCCATTTCATATAGAGAAATTAAGGGCCATGCAGATCTTGACACATTTACACTTTTTCTATTGCAAGGTCGCTGAGAGGGTGAAGGGGGAGTTGGAAGCGGCAACTCGGTTTTCTTATCTTGTTTTCATTCCTTTAAGTTTAGTTCTCATGAGAACTTTTTCTGGGGCTTCACACCTGGGGTGGGAAGTGTCTTCGGAGGTCGTTGGACTTCCTTTTGAAATGGTTGGAGAGAATTTAACATGTGAGAATTAGTGGGGTGGAACTTTTAGTTTTACTTGGGTGGAGAAATCCTGGAAGCTTTAGATTCGGGATTTCTACAGATCGTACCAGAACAATGTCTTCAATAAAATCTTATTCCTTGGTATCTCTTTGGATTTCTGATTGCGTTGCTGATGTTGTGTGGAACCCTGACACTTAGCATCCCAACAATGTATAAAACTTTTTAATAATAATAATTAAAATATAGATACGTGCTCTTCAATAGCTGAAAAACACAGTACAAAACATTGAAATACAGTAAAAGTGATAGCATTAGTGCAGTGAAAAATCAAAATTAGTCTTCTTTGTTGAGGTCTGAAAAGGGTGGAACAGCCAGTTTTGATGGCTGAAACTCATCCAGGATTGTTGAGGTAGATGGGGATGGGAGTGCTGTAATTTTCTGGGGGAACCCTACAAGAGTTGTTCTTTTTGTTTAGCTTCATATAGTTCTCGATAACATTTCAAAATGTTATTGATTTCTCTTTGGATTCTACCCACACGTTCTTCATTGGGATCAATGTCACTCAAAAAAGATAACACGTTGTTCATTTTGGAGAAAAACTCTGCTAGTTCTTTTAATGTTAACTTTTTACGGACCCAAACTCCTCCACCATCTTTCTGTTCCTCATCCTCCTCTTCATCTTCTCCTGCCTCCACCTCCCCTTGTCTTTCCAATTGATTTTGTAGTTGTATTAATTCTTCATTAGAAAGTTCCCCCTCGGTGTATGCAATCAAATCTTCCACATCCTGAGCATCAATATCTAAATCAAGGGATGTGGCCAGTGTTACAATGTTCTGACTGATGACTTGTAAACTTTCCTGTTGGTCAAAACCTTCCCAATTTTTTACAAGTACAGCAAAACGCTTTAAACATTTTCTCCAGATCCCTTGCATACATTCTGTAGTGACATCCTGCCAGGCTGCTGCAATGTTTTGGATGCAATGAAAGATATTATAACTTTCCCAAAAGTCACACCATGTTATTTCCTCTTTTTCCATTGCAGCTGTGGCATTGGCAAATGTAGCCCGTAAGTAGTATGCCTTAAAAGTTGCAATCGCTCCCTGATCCATAGGTTGTAGGAGAGGGGCTGTATTTTTGGGGAAATAGACTACTTTCACATGAGGGTGGAGATTGCCAAGATGTGGGGGATGTCCAGGGGCTTTGACTAGAAGTAGTATTCTGAAAGGAATGTTGTTCTCTAAGCAGTAGACTTTTACTTGTGGTACAAAGCAGGTCATAAACCAGTCCTCAAAGATTACTCGTGTCATCCACGCCTTCTTACTGGATCTGAAATATACTGGGAGAGCGTGCTTGCTTGTGTTTTTGAAAGAATGAGAATTCTCTGATCTATGGATCAGCAATGGCTTCAGCTTGAACCCAGAGACATTTCCGCCCAACAACAAAGTTATTCTATCCTTCAACTCTTTAGATCCAGGTGTTGGTTTGGTCTCTTTGCGGATGTAAGTCCGCTCTGGCATTTTCTTCCAATACAGCCCAGTTTCGTCCACATTAAAGATCTGCTGTGGTGAATAGTTGCCCTCTACAACAATTTCATCCAGTTTGTCTGGAAAGCGTTGGGCAGCTTCTTCATCAGTACACACAGCTTCCCCTGTTGTTCGTATGTTATAATAATTATATCGTTTCTGAAATCGCACAAACCAGCCACGGGTGGCTCCAAATGACTCACTACATTCCTCCCCTGCTCTTTGCCTTAGCATTTCAAAAACGCTGCGTGCCTTTGCCTGAATCCGATGAAGACTGATCGGAATTCTTTTTTGGATCTGATCATCGATCCAAAGCACAAGGAGATGTTCTGTTTTTGAAAGGAGGCCTGTCCTATTTGTCGTGATCATGGCATCTGATCTTGGAACTGATTTAATCGCCTCTTTTATCTTTTCTTTATCTTTAAGGATAGTGCATACAGTAGAGTAAGCCAGTCCTTCTTCTACTACTATGGTCTTTACCTTCTTTCCCGCCTCATGGGCTTTAATTACTTTCATTTTCAAGTCCAAACTGATCCTTTTCCTTTGTTTCTTTCCTTCACATTGAGCTGAAGTAGAGCTTCGTCTCTCTGCTTGGGAAGACATTTCTAGACAAAGAAAGAGTTGATGGAAAAGTACAGTATCTTGTCCTGTAGATAGATAGATATATAGAGAGACTGGTTCAGAACTGTTTACAGAAAAAATCAATGTTATGGTGGGGGAAGGCAGTACTGTAATTCAAGAATGTATTTTCCTTCTCTCTCAAAAATGCATTTCCCGACAAAAGCATAGGAATGTTCATCCTCTAGCAGCAACATATTGTACAGTATTTGAAAGTCATTTACAGTACTGTCATTAAACATTGGTTTATATACTCCATCTTTGTTCTTAACTGCTCCACTTAGTTACTTTTTTTCCCTTCATGCACACAATGCGCAAGAATCTGATTCTTAACAAATGGGAGAGAGTGAATTGTGAAGGCCCAAGCTGTGAGCCAGATGGGTCACACACAGGCCACGCCCACACACAGGCCACGCCCACCCCAGCTCCACAAAGGGAAAAAAAAATCACAAAATGTCACATGACGCTGCAAGTTTGACACCCCTGTCCTATATCAACAACAGTCACCAAGATTAAGACAGTATAGTACATACAGCAAATAAAATGCTTACCTAATAGCGCATCATACTTGTAAAAAAAATTCTATGTACCCCTTCATAATTGCCTTTTGCTAACTTCAGCTCATTTCAGAGGGTTTTGATGGTAGCTCTTTGCAATTTGAAAATCAAATCAAATCAAATGAAATTTTATTCATCACATGCACAGACATACATAGCACGAAATGCAGTGAAATGTGTATAATAGGAAATTGAGCAATGCCTTGTTTTCCAAAGAAAAAGGTAGAATTTCTACAAACTATCTACAGTATACTAATCTCCAAAATAAAAAGCAAGGAAACACAACATTATAAAATGCTTTGTGTAGATGCTAGCTAACGTTTATACAGTTTCAAGGCAAATGCAAGCAAACTTTTTATCTTTTTTCAAAGGACTGTATTTACAAACAAAGAAGCAGAGCAATTTGCAAAGTTCTTACAAACTGTATAGTACTATAAAGTAACAAAAAAGAATATTTTAAAGTACAGTACTTACAGAAGCAATTCTAGTACTCCAGTCCTCCAGGCAGCAGCAGCAACAACAGATCCTCCACTCAGCACCAAAAAAACAAAATAAAAACAAACTCGGTGCTGGCTGCAAAAATCACTGGATTTTGTTTGACCACGCAACCAAGACAAAAAACCCTAAAACCCTGCTGGCTTCAGGAAATTGCATGTTGTAAACCTAAACCGCACAGGCAAGTCATAGAGTTAAAAATGGCCATCGCTGCAGCAGCAACTAAATCCATGTCACATGGCTACCGAGGCCTCTTGGTCGCAGTTTTGAATTTTCTAATCGTAAGTATCTTTTCTGAATAAATTCATCCTTGTGAAAATTCGCTAAATGGAAGGTTGTACACCTGGGAGAATTACCTATATCTCTTCTCCCACAATTCCCCTTGCTGGATATGTCCCGAAGGTGCTTATTTTCAAGAGGCAACTGGACTTTCTGGTTTTTCTTTGAAGACATTTCACTTCTTATCCAAGAAGCTTCCTTAGTTCTGACTGGATGGTGGGGAATGGAAGGACCATCCAGTTAAGAGCTGAGGAAAGTTCTTGGATAAGAAGTGAAACATCTTCAGAGAAAAACCAGAAAGTCCAGTTGCCTCTCGAAAAAACACCTTTGGGTCAACCGTGACCTGAATGTCTGATATGATGATAGATATGATATGCTAGATGACATGATATGCTAGATACGATGCTTTTGTAAAGATCAGAACATGTACAGAGTGAACGTAAGAATTAAGAGTGTAACCTAGTTATTCCTGCTGAGCTGAGCTCCATTGTAACCCAATGTTCTGTTGCCAAGCTTGGCCTTGCTTGTAAGATTTTGCATGAGCCATGGATATGAAATATCGTTTCTCACACTTTTGCCATCTGTGTAAACTGTAAGAAGTTCGTGAAAAAGCTTTTCAGCACGCGTCTGCTTTCCTCTCTTTAGGAGAGACAAACGTAGCCCAGCAATTTTGACTTTCAATCAAAATTAAAGAGCCGTTTATCCGTTGCCTCGTGTTCAGAGTCCCATTTGGAGTGGATCAGATTCTGAGCTGTATTTCAAAAACCATACACTTCTATAGATTTTCAAGCAGAGGTCAAAAGTCAACAGTTCATCAATCCCTCCGAAAAACTGTGTGGCTGCTGCAATCTCTCAGCAGCCACACAGCTAAGAGAGGAGGGCGAGAATATCCACCGAATGAACTTAAAGAATGGAAACATAACTGACTTTTCTAACCAGGCAGAGCCTGCTGAAAGCACAAACCGCCCTCTCTGTCTTTGACCTGCCGTCTGTAACTATAGTCAAGGTGAACACTGTAAAAGAGATGGTTATAAAAACATTTTAGCAACCAGCCAAATGACAACTATCCTGAAACACAGACCTCCTGCACCAAGGGGACCACAAATACAACTAGCAGGGAAGCCAAAAGCAATCTTACTCCTACGTTAAGAAAAAGAGTAATAACCAGAGAGCTGCCCATTTTCTTGGGAAAGAGTGAGAAACGAGTTTCTAGTGGGCACATATCTATCTATCTATCTATC
>JAEANM010009901.1:0-16105 GCA_017656035.1 Myanophis thanlyinensis
TTCCTCATTCTTTCTGTGTTTGCCTTCAGAGAGCGAAAACGTTTTCCTGACCGCATCGTGGTAAACAGACTATTGTTTATTTATAATGGTTTATGACATTTATGATGGTTGCACGTGATTCCCTTTTACGAACCTTCTGACAAGCAAAGTAAATGGGGAAACCAGATGCATTTAACAATGTGTTACTAATTTATCAACTGAAATGATTCACTTAACAACTGTGGCAAGAAAGGTCGTAAAGGGAAAAAACTCACTTAACAAATTTAGCAACATCAATTGTAAGCTCAATTGTGGTTGTAAGTTGAGGACTACCTGTATCAATAGTCATAGGTAGTTTGGGTGCAATCTCAAAACATCTGGAGCACCATTTGAACGCCATCGGCATTGAAAAAAATCCACATCTTTCAATTGCAAAAGGCAGCTTGGCTTGGAACAGCTGACATCCTGCAACAAGACCTTTTAAGACCATCTTACATCTGCCTGTCTCAGGTCCATGGCAAAGATTTGATAGATGCACAAAAATGCCAATCCAGTCTAAACATTTGGCTGACTGTGCGACAAATCATAATAATATTTTTTATTATTAAAAATTAAAAATTATAAGGCAACAGCTTACAACCGGAACAACAAAAAAAAAGAAACTGAAGGCTTTATATTGGTTGTGCAAGAGTAAGCTGCTTGAATTAATGCCATCAAAGCCAGAACTAAAAAAAAAAAGTAAAATGATTCAAAGTGCAGATTGTGCAAAGAAGCAGAAGAAATAGTACCTCAGCTTGTGCAAGAAAGATTACACAAAGTGATTCTAAACAATGAGTACATAAATTGCCAACATGATTTACTGGAACAATTTCCAAATGTAAAGGCCACCAGATAATACACCGGATATAACTAATTGAAAAGGAGAAAATGTGGATAATTGATGTGGCAGCACCAGGGGATAGCGTCACTATAGATAGGGGTGCATCCATCCTTATTTATCTATCTTCTTGTTGTGCCATATCTGTCATTGGACGTTGGCGATCATGTTGGCGATCCTATTTTAATCAATAGCCGCACAAAAAAGTGCTGTTGAGTTTTGTCCAAACCAGCCCCTTAAATTTTGAAGGCATGATGTTCATTTTCTGCTATGACCTCATTTGCCTTCAATCTTTCCTTGGAGGATTAAGTGAAGTATGCCATATTTTTCCAAGTGTCGCATCACATGTCCAAAATATTGTAACTTTTGCTTTTTTATGGTTTTGATTATTCCCCTTAGTTTTCCCAGGTGGCTTATCACCTCCTCATTCTTAAGCTTATGTCCAGACTGCAGAAGACTTTTTTTCATTTTGAAGAATGCTATTTGAGATTTCTGTATCCTTGTTTTTACTTTAGTGGTCATGTTCCAGCTTTAATGTAAATTAGAACTGAGGTATATCATCCTTTCAACTTTTTCTAACGGTATTCCTTCTGAAGTTATCGGTAATAAATGAATAGGTTGTTTGGATGTTTCTGTGACTCTGTTGATGAGGAACTGAAGGTCTTCATGCTTACTGGCAAGCAGAACTGTGTCATCAGCATATCTTAAATTGTTGAGATTTATTTACTTTAAAGCCAACATCTATGTTTTCCAGTGCTTTGTTGAAAATTGATTCAGTATCTGTAAAGTCATTAAAATCAAATAAGTTAAATTTCCAGGAATTAGTGAAACTCATGGTTAAACTTAATCACAATATACTTACAGTGCTCAGTATTTCATACAAGCAACAAAACATGAGTTTCACCAGATGGTCATAATCGTATTACAATTTATATCACAATAATGGCTTTTGCTGTTTTTAATGGTTTTTGTTGTTATGATTATTTTGTTTTTTTGTTTTTTTGTTAACTTTGTACACCACCCTGAGTCATGTCCTGTTTGTGAGATGGGCGGATCTCTAACTTTTTCAAATAAATGAATATATAAGAATGTAAGTGTGCTCTCATTTTGTGAACACTTAATTTGGATTGCGTTCAGCCTTTTGTCTGATTTCAACCGCTGGCTTTGGGAAACCACCATTCATGGTTTAGTGCAGGGGTGTCCAACCTTGGCCACTTTATATCTTGAGAACTTCAACTCCCAGAATTCCCCAGCCTGTCAAGCTGGCTGGGGAATTCTGGGAGTTGAAGTACGCAAGTCTCAAAAGTTGCTAAGGTTGGACATTCCTGGTTTAATGTATAGTACAAATAGTTAACTGTAATTTGTTCCATAAACTGCAGTTAAGGATTCCCAGACTTAGCATGATGTGTGAACAATGTTTTCTTCCCATCTCGATTGGGCTGCTGCATCACACTGGGCCATAAAGATGGTGGTTTGGCTTTGGCTTAGTGCATTGTGTGAACCCAACTAATGGTGGCTAGTTTGATAAACTATGGTTCAACTAGACAGCCCTCCTGTCTTTATGACACTGCAATCCACACAAGTTGATCGTCCAGACTCCATATTACTAATTCTGTTGGTCACAGGATTAATCCAGAGGGCACAAGGTTGGAGAAGGCATCTCCGGCGCAGCGGCCTCCCCCGTCGCCATGACAACCTCTCCCTTTACAGTACTGCATTCCACCCCCTCCACATCCCGACCGGTATTTCCCTGTGTTCCGCCTCCCTCAGTCAAGTCCCTCCCCTTCCCGCCCTCTTCCAGTCACCGCCCTCTCCTCTAGATGGGAGAACCGCCTCAGAAGAACCTCCCAGCCAATCAGAGAAGGAAGGGAGGCGAAGGCAGGGTAAACAAGAAAAAAAAAAAGAAGGACGAGCGTGGAGGGGAGAGGGGGGGGGAGTCTCGTCGCCGGCTGGTGGCCGCCGCTCCGCCTCTTTTTTTTTTTTTTTTTTGCCGCGCGCGCATGCGCACGAGGGAGGAGCCGGTTGAGCGTCAATGAGGGCGCGGGGGGCAAGAGGGGGAGGTAAACAAAATGGCGGCGGCGTGTTAGTTGCGGCGGCAAGGAAGGCAAGGAGAGGACGACGTTGGTTTGACGTTGGGGGAGGAAGGGGAGCAAAGAGGGCCCCCAACGCTGCCCCTGGGTGGGGAGGCGAGCCCGTTTCCTCCGTAGGCTCGGTGGAGGGAAGCATACGAGAAGAGCGGCTGTCTTTCCCGCGTCTGCCTGCCTTGTCTTTGCCTGTCTCTCAGATGAGTGAGACGCCGCGGCCTTCTCTTTCTTGAAGTGGGGAGCGGGGGGGGGAGCCTTGTTTAGGGGAAGACCCCTCCCCACATTAGGGGGGAGAAGCCCGTCCCTGTGGTGGCGTTCAGGCAGGGAGGTCGAGGGGAGTTCATTTGGGAAAGGTGGGCGGTGGGTATATGTGTGTGTGCTGAGGGGAAAGGTGGAAACTTAAGAGGGGGAAAAGGTTTTTTTTTTGGGTGGTCTATGAGTTGGGTCCCCTTAATTTGAGGGGAAAAAAGAGACCCTTCTTAGCCAGGAAATATTTTCACTTGCCCTCCAATTGCATATGTTGTAGGTACTCTGTGTGTGCAGGGAGGGGAGGAAATCTGCAATTATCCCCCTTTTTTGTGTGTGTGTGGGAGATGCCTAGCGATGAGGTATCTCATTCTTGAATGAGACAAACCTTTCCCTGGAAATAGAAAACTATAATGAAAAAAGCCCCTTACTTTGGTTTTCTTCGTGAATGGGATGGGTAGCAATGAGCAATCATTTAAAAAAAAAAAAAAAGCAAACACAACGTCAAATTGTTATTTTTTACATGTTCCGTGTTAAGAATCTCTTTTGCAGGCATTAAAAAGTATCATAAATTTCCTCAAGGTTTTTTTTTTTAATGGACATTCTCCTTTGGAGGAGGTCTTGAGAGTTAAGTGTGCATTTTTGGGATTATAAGGAACTTTGGGTTGCTGATTTCCACTGCATCCACTCAATTGTAAAGAATGAATTGAATTGGGTTTTTTTTTAAGAGGGCAGTTATATTTCCTGCTAAATTGGGTTATGGCAAAAAGGGATATCTCACTGCCTTAAACTTGGGGAAAGGTAAGCCCTGATTAAGGGCATCTTTTAGTAGTATTGATCTGACTGGCAGGGATAAGAAGGCACTGATAAAAACCTTATTCAAGAAAAAAGATTTACTTATATTTTCCTCACATGTTTGACATGTGCCTCGCTTTCTGAATTGATGGGAACAATCTAGTTAAGAGTAGGAGCTAGTTTCTTTTTATTGTTACCTAGGAATTGACACTCAGGCCTGTTGAGGTCATTTTTTAAACTTTAGCTTAAAAAGAGTGTGTGTGGGTGAAAAAGGATCTTATTTCCAATAGCAAGAAAGGCCAGAACCAGGTATTAATAATTTGATGTGTGTTTGGATTCTGAATTGATGGTTTAAAGTATAGATTTTTTTTGCCAAATAAAAAAAATAAACTTAGAAGTTCTTTCCCTTTTCCAGGGAACTTACTTAATCTGAAGAAGTGTTGTTCAAGATACCTTAAGCACATCCAGCCCCGTTTATGGTGGGTCCGTAGTACTGGGAAAACTGAGTAAGGTTTGCACTGCCTGCCTGCCTGCCTTGATACCTGAAGCAGTGGGGTGACACATCATGTGTCAGGTAGACCCCAGGTGGTTGAAGGATGCCCCTTACTAGATACAGAAGGCCTCGAACCTTTGTCAAGGGTGAAAACGAAGCCGTTAAAATCAGTATTGAAAATTCCTTTAAAGAGACTTGGTTTCAGCTTCCCAACGGCTGAAAGGATCCTTCACACAACTTGTACCTGGGTGGTGAGATCAGAAGTCGCGTCTCCATTTTCCACATCACACTTTGGAAACAGAAGCTGTCATTTCTTGCTCAGCAATGGCACACCCCTAAACAAATAGCAATTTTGATGTTTTGATTTTAAATGTGGACTGTCTTTTGAAGATGACTTAGGTCTCAAGGGAAAAAAATAGTTTGGACTTAACTAAAGAAGACAAACTGATTTCAAATATTTGGAGTAGCAGGACAAGATCAGAAAGTTAACGCTAAGTGTAAATTGAGCAAAACATTGATTTCTTCTCTTCCCCCCTCCCCCACGCATGCTCTTTTAAAAGAGGCACTGTAAATTGGAATGTGGTGCTGGATCTCTGTAGGATCCCTCTAAGTTGATGGAAAAAGTTCTCATAGGTTTTTATTTTTCATTTTAAGTTAAAATTGTACAGTCTTTTGGAAAATTCTTATTTGCCTCCACCGAAACTTTTTTTTTCCTTCAGTCAAAAGATTTTGGGCACAAAAGAGTATTGGATAGACCAGGAACTGGATTTATCACCCATTTTTGCTTAGGGGAAAAAACAAGATGGATCTAGAGGAGCCTCAGCAGTTGGGCATGTTTGTGGAAGGTGAATTGATGTCAGTGGGCATGGACACGTTCATCCACCGAATTGACTCTACGGAAGTGATCTACCAGCCTCGGCGGAAAAGGGCCAAACTCATAGGCAAATATCTGATGGGGGACCTGCTTGGAGAAGGGTCTTACGGCAAGGTCAAAGAAATGCTGGACTCTGAAACTCTCTGTAGGAGAGCTGTCAAAATCCTTAAGAAGAAGAAGCTGCGACGGATCCCCAATGGAGAAGCTAATGTTAAAAAGTAAGTGTTTGCGTGTACTTAACAAATAACTTGCTGAGAATTTCTTAGCATGTGTTAACATTTGCAAAATAACATTTGTACCTACAAACGTGAGATGTGAAGGAGGTAAAAAGATGCTGCCATAGAACTTTCATAGATTTTCAGTGGGCCCTGTGAAGTAGCCATTAGAGGTAGGACTTGGGTGGAAACAATTATTAGTTTGTGGTTGTTTTTAGATTTTTTTATTCAAAAAAAATTTCTGAGTGATGTTAAATGTTACATCTGTCAGTCACATCTTATCAGTCTCTAAAAGTAAAAAAGGGGTGCCAGAAGACATAATTGACTAGCATTTCAAGAACAGTTAAATGAGGAGTGGCATATTTAATTTACTTCTTTTGATTTTGATTCCACCTAATTTTTTATAAATAACTCAAGGTGGCGAATATATATAATACCCCCCTCCTCCTGTTTTCCCAACAACAACAACAACCCTGTTAGGTGGGTTGGGCTGCGAGAAAGTGATGCCTATGATTGCTCAGCCGGCTTTCATGCCTAAGGCGAGACTAGAACTCCCTGTCCCTGGTTTCTAGGCCAAGTATCTTAACCACTACACTATACTGGCTCTACATGCTGCATTTCCCTCGGGTTGCATGTGTGCAGTTCCCTAATGCTGCTGAAGTTCACATATGAGATGATCCATGTTCCAAATTAAAATTTGCAAATAGAAATGTTTTTCGGTTGCCATCTTTATCTCTTTTTAAAAGGCAATGTTTTACTATTACAAATGTAGACTAACTTTTCTGGACCAGAAGTCTTGTGGTTTGATCATGGAAGAGTAATTGCCAACAGCTTTTTCCAGTTTTACTTTCCAATGCTGTCTATTTGGTACATCTTGAATAAATAAATTCTAGCTTTTCCAGTGATAACCAGAAGTAACTCAAGGAAACGAGAGGACTTGGAAATGTGCATTTGTTTAGTATATCAAACCAGCGCAATTTTACATTGTTTTAAAATTATTGCTTTTTATTGCACTTGATTTATTAGTTTTATGGCTGTCTTGTTGAACTACTTCGTAACTATAAATAGTACAAATGAACTAAAAAGACAATACATCCAATACAAACATAATATTAATAGCATAATCAAGTGATAACTGAGGCATTAATCTCAGCTTTAGAACTCAAGAGACTTCCCAGCAGAATTTGGTTTTACAGGTAATCCTCGATTTATGACCATAATTGAGCCCAAAATTTCTGTTGCTAAGTGAAACATTGAAGTGTTTGTGTTTTTTTGGCCCCATTTTAGAACCTTTCTTGCCACAATTACTAAGTGAATTTCCACTGCAGTTGTATGGTTGTTAAGTGAACTTTCCCCATTCACTTTGCTTATCAGAAGGTCACAAAAGGGGATCACGTGACCCTGGGACACTGCAACCGTCATAAACATGAATCATTTGCCAAGTGTCTGAATTTTCATCACATGACCATGGGGATGCTGCAACAGTAATGTGAAAAATGGTCATAAGTCACTTTTTTAGTGCCGTTGTAACTTTGAACGGTCACTAAATGAACTGTTGAGGACTACCTGTATACTGGCTTCCAAAAGTTTGCCAGCTGGGTCTCTCAGAGCAGGTCTTTCTGGTGGTGGCTACTCTAAAAAGTCATTATCTCAAGGCTACCTTTTAAATCTGTAGAACATGGGTGAATATCCCCATCCTGAATGAAATGTTCTGGATAGGGGAGTTTGGAGGAGGCGATCATAAAATGTGAAATAAGCAAACAATAAAAGGCCTTTTAAACTAAAGTCATCACTGGAAAACTATGGGAAGCCAGTGCTGTGCCCAAAATACAATATCCTTGCGGTAGTACTACTCACCAGCATGCATGCTGTAGTGATTTGCATTTAATTGCAGATTCTGAATTTTCTTCAAGGGCAGCCTATGTAAATTACATTGTCTAATCTTGTGATGATAAGGACATTGTTTACTTCTGCTTGATAGGTGTAATCTGTGCACGGGCCTGAGTTGGGTGAAGGTCTCCTTTCTAGGAATTGCTCTCCGTGGTTGACTGAAAACTCAAACAAATCTCTGGTGGTTACTTTAGCTGCCTGGTTTGTACATTGCTGAGTTATTCTTTGTAGTAATATTTCCCAAGCAATGGGTTGGATTCTCTCAGAGGTACTTGTATTGGCATCCAGAAGTTAAACACACAGCTTTGTAAAACTCTATATTCAGAAACATTTTGTGTAACCTATATAGCTCACTCTAATTGCTAAAAAAAATCAGGAGTCTGGTATCATCTACCGGCTTGACAAATTTTATTAAAAGATACAAGCTTTCTAGGGTGAGCTTTAATAAACTGAATGCTTAGCCTCTCTTTGCATGTGATGAAGCTGGCTGTAGCTCACAAAAGATAAAAGTT
This sequence comes from Myanophis thanlyinensis, assembly GCA_017656035.1. Classification (NCBI taxonomy): domain Eukaryota; kingdom Metazoa; phylum Chordata; class Lepidosauria; order Squamata; family Homalopsidae; genus Myanophis; species Myanophis thanlyinensis. The sequence goes on from JAEANM010009901.1 coordinate 7,966, forward strand.
GTGAATTGGAAAAGGTGCTACCAGATTCCTGATTTTTTTTTTGCCACCATGGCTGTCCTACAATATCTGATTGGCCAGGTATTCTGAAAGCATACTTTGCTCTGCTTGGTAATATAAGTACCGTAAGCGTCTACCTGTCCTTTTGTGTTACACATATGTAACTTCTTTGCAAGTCCCTCTCTGCAAAAGTTGGCCTTCGGGACTTGAGTTTGGAGAGCAGCTGTTTTGATTTAGTAGCTTCCAGTTGTAGCTTGACCCTGTTTTAAACAAAAAAGTTGGGGAAGAGAGCTGGAATGAGGTACATTCTGTTCTTCCTACCCTTGGGAAATAGTGCAGCGCCATTAGGGGCCATTATTCTGTTGCAGAGAAACCTCCCGCCCCCACAGTGGCCATTGTTTTTGAGATTCAGAATACCATAGAGCTATTTCCCTGGTTTTTAATGGATAGCAATGTAGCTTGAGTAGTACAGGTAGTCCTCGACTTTCAGCAGTTCGCTTAGTGACCATTTGAAGTTTCAGTGGCCTAAAAAACGAACTTGTGATTATTTTTCACACTTGCGACCTTTGCAGCATCCCCGTGGCCACAAGATCAAAATTCAGATGCTTGGCAACCGCACATATTTATCACAGCTGCAGTGTCTCAGGATCACGTGATCCCCTTTTGCGAACTTTTGACAGAGTCAAAGGGGAAGCCGGATTCATTTAACAGCCATATTAACTGCAGTCATTCACTTAACAACCATGGCAAGAAAGTTCGTAAAGTGAGGAAAAACTCACTTAACAAATGTCTCATTTAGCAGCATACATTTTGGGCTCAGTAGTGGTCATAAGTCTAGGATTATATAGTGGCTTCTCTAATAGAAAAGAGGGATTGTGAGGTTTACCTACAGTGAGGAGTAATAGAAAGTACCAGGACTGGAGAGAGATGGAAGAAAGCTACAAGAGTTTGGCTTTGCAAGAGGATTTATGAGGTTGCTGGAAAGGCTTCCCACAGGCAGGCCCAATGATAATAAAACATATATGTTGCCTGAGTCTCAGTAGGCTTCCCCAGTTGACTTTTCTTGTAAAAACTAAAAGCTCATGAATTCTCTCCTTCATTTATCCTCCTGCCCACAAATGACATTCAACTACAGTTAATCATCCATTAACAACCATTTATTCAGCGACCGTTCAAAGTTACAACAGTGTCGAAAGAGGAGACTTGCAGCCAGTCCTCAAAGTTGTGGCCATTGCAGTGTCCCTGCACTTATGGGATGATTTGGGCATTTAACACCACCAGCGTGCAATAACAAACAACAGTGGCAGCATCCCACAGACACGCAATCGCCTTTGGTGTCTTTCGTTGCTGGCTTCTAAGGAGCAAAGGCAGTGAGGAAACTGGCAGGAGGTTGCAAATGACGATTGTTGGGCTTGACGACCACAATCGGAAAGGCCAGATCTGTCGCTGCAAGTTGGCAGAGTCCTGCGGCATTGCGTTTTATGACTGCGTCATTTGGCGATGGGCTTCTCAGTCCCAATTGCCATCGTTAAACGAATGCTGCTATTTCTATCACGCTCGCTTGCAACTCTTACCATTTTCTCATATCCCTGAACTGAGGAAGCTCATGGTGTCTGAGCAAGGTGCCCTTTGCAAACGATCCTCACGGCCTCCCTTTACACAGTCTGATAAACCTCGCAGATCTTTTAATTGGTTCAAAGCAAGACAGCAAGTTGACTGATGGTCTGCTGCAAGCTCTGGGTTTTATGACTGCAGCTTGCTGCTACTGCTGCTTCTCTTTTCCTGCCTGATTGAAAAAAACCCTCATCTGCTGTAACTATTTTGTGAGGGTCATACACTGAAGCTTAACGCTTGGGATGCAATATGCTTGCTCTGCAGAGGTTTGATTAGGGTGATCATCTTGAGTTAGGAACAGAATTCCCCAGATTCATGTTTTCTCGATCCAAAATTCTAGAAGAGAGGCAAAAGACATGCCATTGCTTAGCTTGCTCATTGGGAAGATCGCAGAAGACCTTTTGGTCCATCCTTAAGTTCCAGATCTCCTTCCTTTCCAGCACAATAATCTGCAATATGAACTTCCAAGTAGAGAGGTCTAGCACGGGGGTAACTTTGCCCTACAATGGTGTTTCTCAGCCATGGCAGCTTGAAGATGTGTAGACATTTTGCTGGCTGGGGAATTCTGGGAGTTAAAGTCCACACATCTTCAAGTTGCCAAGATTGAGAAACTCTATGCCAGTGGTGGAGAACCTTTTACTTACCGAGTGCCGAAAAGTATGTGCTTTGTGTGTGTCATCTGCACTTGCGTGCAGCTCCTCCACGTGCACTGCGTGTGCAACCTCACCATCTGCGTATGCATGCAGCTTTTGCACATGCAATGCACACGCGCTGCGCGCAGACACTCACTCACATGAGCAATCGCGTGTGCATGCACAGGAGAGCTCCAAAGACCAGCTGGATTTCCTGTTGCAATCCTGCGCATGCACAGCGGAGGCCTGAAGACCAGCTGGGTCTCTGCAATTGTGCACGCGTGATGCACAATCGCATGTGCATGCTTAGCTGGAGGTAAGTTGGCCGACAGTTTGTGTGCCCAGCAAGATGGCTCTGCGTGCCATCGGTTTGCCATCATGGCTCTATGCTATAACAAGGGGTCTCCAGCCTTGGCAACTTTAAAACTTGTGGACTTCAACTCATAGAATTCTGGGAGTTGAAGTCCACGAGTCTTAAAGTTGCCAAAGTTGGAGACCCCTGCCCTATAGGACAGCCACCTGGGTGAATTGATCTGGAATTTATTTATGAAATTTCTACACCACCCATCACACTTGTGATCCTGGGTAATTTATAACATCATAAAGAAACATATGAATACATGAATAAAAACATGGATTAAAAACAGGTTAAAACTTATCAAAGTAAAGATAAATTCCTCAAAATCCCAGCCAGCGTGGCTAGAGGAAATCTGGGCATAGTTGTCCAGCACAGGTTGGAGAAGTCTGATCTGTACAGACTGCCCAAAACATGCTGTTTTTGACTGTGACTAGGCTCTTATTCCTTACCAAAATTAGCTGTGGGTAAATGCAGCCTTTTCCCTGTCACACAGTTGCTCTGTTGTCCCCCAGCTAGAAAGCGGATGCTAGTATTTTTTTTTTAAATTCAAACCTTATAACATGTTTTCCTAATTTAAGACTGACCAAGCAATCTGGTAGGATACTCTTCAAACATAATGAAAGCGTTTGTACTTTGGGCTTAAGACACTCTGGAGAGTGCTCCTGTTATCAGGAGAACTAAAATAAAACTGGAAGTTTGGGTCTTGCTAGAAAATTGCAAGGACTTGTCCAGACAGTCTCTGAAAATTGGACATGATTGAATGAAAGGGAAAAAAAAAGTACAGCTAAGCACAGAATTGCCTTGAACTGCAATATGGGCAGCAAATAAATTGGATGATGATGATGATGATAGAGAATAAAACGATAATAATAGAGTAATAATAATAAAAATGATGATAATAGAGTAATAAAAGAAAAAGTTAAAGTGCTCTGTGATTTTGCAATTCAAGGAGACAGGCACACACCCCCTTTGACAATTGTCAATAAGAAAGACACAAAAATTCTGGATAGTGGACAGGGCAATACCTGGAGACAACAGAAGAGGAGAGAAAGAACTGGAGAAGATAACAAAATATAAGGCCCTGCAAATAGAAATAGGACAACTATGGTTTTAAAAAAAGCAAATGTAGTCCCAATAGTAATAGGCACCTTGAGTGCAATCCCAAAGCAACTGGGCAACCACTTGAACTAGAATGGGACAACTTGCCACGGCCAACTCACCATGGGACAACTCGCTGCAGGACAATTTAACAATTCTATTTAATTATTTAAAATAAAAAATTATTTTAATGTTTGCCATTCACATTTCATTTTGTCCCTCTTTTTGCATCCTTTCTTTAATGATTCTATTCCACCTTTTCTTTGAAATTAGTGTAACTCTTGTCCCGCAGTGAGTTGTCTTGTGACAAATTGGCCATGGTGAGTTAGCTGTGGTGAGTTGCCTATCCCGGGTCACTGGGAAGGACTGATAGGTGGCTAAAAATGTCAGATCCAGTCTGAACATCTGGCTGACTTGAGATGAGCCATTAAAAAATAATAAAATGGGCACAGATCAGCAAACTGCAATTCCTGTTACTAACTAAAGCCATTTGAGAAGCTGCTTATCACTTCAGTGTGGAGGGGGAAATTTTCCTGTCTGTATCATGTTAATTATACTGAGCAAAGGCTGATGACCTTCAAATATGTGTATACAGAAAGATACCAAGAATATTGGTTGTTTCCTGTGTTTGTGTGACAGATAGGTGAGGGTGTTAACCCTGTTGTCTTCTTTAACGATAACTCAGAGATATGAAATCACCATAATTGGTAATAGGAAGGGATATGCAAAACTTCTTGGGATTCCCCCCCCCCCCACAGGTAATCCTGATTTAAAACCACAATTTACAAATTTCTGTTGCTAAGTGAGAAAGCTGTTAAGTGAATTTTCTCCCATTTTATGACCTTTCTTGCCATAATTGTTAAGTGAATCAGTACAGTTGTAAAGTTAATAACACCGCTGTTAACTGAATCTGCTTTCCCCATTGACTTTGCTTGTCAGGAGGTCACAAAAGGGGATCACACGATCCGGGGACACTGTAACCTTCATAAGTATGAGTTAGTTGCCAAGGGTCTGAATTTTAATCACGTGACCATGGGGATACTTATAACAGTTGGTTGTAAGTGAAAAATTGTCATTTTTCCCCAGTGCCGTTGTAACTTTGAACAGTCACTAAATGAAGCTTCATGCGTGAGTGGAGGATGCTTGCGTTCACACACAAAACTCCCCTCGCACTAGCAGCAGGTACTTGCTTTCAAGCGTGGAGCTTCACATGTGAGCATCTCCCTGCTTGTGCGAGTGGAACTTCACAGGTGTGCGCTTGCCCATTTCTCCCCCTATCCAGGAGCATCACATAATAACAAAGAAAACTACTTCTCCATCAAGTCAGTAGTTTTCAAACGTATTTATACATTTGCTGGATATCCTGTCTACTTTCTGCTGCTTCCAAAAATGTGAGATAAATTATTGTCCGGTAGAATATGCTAATATTTTCTGGGTTTTGGGTTTTGTTTTGTTTTTTGTAATGGTGTGTGGCTTCATTGCTTTAGTTTTATGCAGGCCTGAACAGAACAGTCTGTTTCTGTTTGGAAATAAACCTTATGGCAAATAAAGGAAAAGATTATGGGGAACTCTTGGGTAGTCATCAAATAGTTCTAGAACAGCAGTTCTAAATTTGAACAGAGCTGAGAGAAGTTCTGTAACTAAGGAGCTAGTACTGAATATTCTACCATAAGTCAGTGTTTCTGAGCCTTGGCAACTTGAAGATATGTGGACTTCAACTTCCAGAATTCTCCAATGAGCTGTGAAGTCCACATATCGTCAAGTTGTCAAGGTTGAGAAACATTGTTCTTGATGTTTATTTGCCCATCATTCTGAGATTCCTGTTCTTTTCCATTTCCATTTCACTTAAAGTTTTGCCAAATTATATCTGATGCATTTTTTCCTTTTATTTACCAGCGTTTAGTTTGTGAACACGTCTGCATTGGTTTTGGTTCTCTAAGGGGAATAGCCACAAGATTAAATTCGGGGCTTGCTTTTTTTTATTGAGAGAGAGTCTTCCTGCTTCCAAAATCAAGACTCTAGTTAGAACATTCAGCTCAGTTTCCACAAAGGGAAGGCTATTGTTTCTTGCTTTTCTTTTTTTAAACTGAGGATAGTGACAGAATTTAAAACATTTGCTCTTCATTTGAATGTGGCCTTAAATTTTGCCTCTTCATTTGAATGTGGCCTTAATTTGTATAAGTATTGTTAAGTGGAATTCTGGATAAAATGCATGTAATAGAAATAAACTATTAATAGGATTTTACCTTTGGTTAGCTTTGTAGGTGCTTCTGGCACAAAGACAGACAGACTTTATGAAATACCAGTTGGATGTGTCTGGTACTTTACGCAATATTTCTCTTCTGAAATTTCCGTTTCTTGGAATAAAGAATGCTTTGTGTTCTGTAGAGAAATAAATGGCTTGGGAGTTGCTTTTTTTAAAAAAATTTATCCTGCGTTTATTACAGGTCAACTTACGACCACAACTGAGCCCAAAATTTCTGTTGCTAAGTGAAACATTTGTAAAGTGACTTTTGCCCCATTTTACGACCTTTTTTGCTATGGTTGTTAAGTGAATCACGGCAGTTGTAAGGTTAGTAACATGGTTGTTAATGAATCTGGCTTCCCCACTGACTTTGTTTGTCAGAAGGTCATAAAAGGTGAATCACAGGACCCCCTGGGATACTGCAGCCATCAAAAATATGAGTCAGTTGCCAAGGGTCTGAATTCTGGCACGGGGATGCTACAATGGATTGTAAGTATGAAAAACGGTCATCCTTTTTCCGTGCCTTTGTACATTTGAACAGTCACTCAGTGAACTATTGTAAGTTGAGGACTACCTGTATTTTATAATTTAAATTTTAAGGGAATGAACATACATAATACTCTTTCCTCCTCCTATTATCCCTACAAAAATAACCCTATGTGAGAGGCTGAGAGTGAATAACTGACCCCCAAAGTCATCCAGCCGGCTTTTTGCCCCTAAGGCAGAATTATAACTCACCATCTCCTGGTGATTGGCCAAAGTCACCCATCCAGCTTTCATGCCTAAGGCAGAACTAGAACTCACAATCGCCTGGTTTCTAGACTGGTGTTTCGGAGAAGGGTCGTTTCTATATTTGCTTTTCTGTGCAAGAGAATGAACAGCCAGTTTGGGATTTTGCACATGGGCGTGTCTAATTCAGCCCTAGGTGGGAGGTGAAGTGCAGATTTAAGTGACACGGGATTAGTGAGTCCACTCTAATGAGGGATGTCTTCATTACTGGTTGTTTGCAGATTTTTGCCCAGTTACAATAAACAGTTTCTTAATCTTCTTTGGTTATATTTCCTCCTCCACCCCAGCACTAGTTTAGACCTAGACAACAGATAGTGGCCAAATCAAGATATTGCTGGGGGTTTTTTTCATTGTTTGTCGGTTTAACATTGGGCACTGAAATATGGCATTCAGAACATTTTGAACAAATGTTATTGCTGAGTCTACAGCAGTAAGAAAGGGAAGGAATGTTCAGAAAACCTGTTTTTGGTTCCTTTGCTGTCTCAGTCTGACTCAGTGGGTGTAATCCTGAAAATAGCACTTACATTTATATGCCACTTCATAGCGCTTTACAGTGGTCTCCAAACGCTTTACTGAGTCAGCATATTGCCCCCAGGAATCTGGCTCCTTGTTTTACCGACCTTGGAAGGATGGAAGGCTGACTCAGTCTTGAGCCAGTCCGGATCAAACTCCTGGCAGTGGGCAGAGTTTGCTTGCAGTACTTTATTCTAATCACTGTGCCACTACAGTTCTTCTAATAACCTATAATTGAATGCCCTGAGGCCCTTGAAAGCTGAACTAGCCACATGTTGATCTCTAGGGTATGATGAACCAAGGCCATTTAGGATTTAATAGGCTTAAGACAGTGATTATTGCTTTCTTTAAGCCCTTATAAATCTCCAGCAGGATTTCCACCAATTAGTTTGTTTCAAAAATATGTATGGAAAGTAAACTAGGCTTTGGGTTAAGCTTGGCCCTTGATGACATCATGATACATACATATAGTTAAGTTATTTTTATTTATTTACCTGCTGTATCTTTTTTTTTCTACCTGGAGTACAAAGTACTCAAAGCACTTCCTCTTCCATTTGCCTCACAACAACCACCACCACAACAACCCTGGGTTGTGAGAGAAAAGGACGGGTTCAGAGTCATTCAGTAAGTCTGCACGATGGGGAATACTTCGATTTGGATATCCTTAGTCTTATTCCACTATCTTTGTCACTAAACCAGAGGTTTCCAACTGTGGCAACTTAAAAAACTGTGGACTTCAACTCCCAGAGTTCCCCAGCCAGCTATGTATGCTGTGCAAAAAGCAAAATTTCAATTTCAATTTCAAATTTATTGGTCGCATACACAGTCATACATGGTACGATATGCAGTGAAATGCTTACGCAACCGCGGGTAAGTTAGGTAGGAAGGGAGGGT
>JAEANM010009902.1:0-12109 GCA_017656035.1 Myanophis thanlyinensis
GGAGCTCCGAGAAGCTCCCATAATTGCCCGCGCGGCCACATTCTGCACCAGCTGCAGCCTCCGGATGCTCTTCAAGGAGAGCCCCAGAGAGCATTGGCATAATCCAGATGGGAGGTTACAAGGGCAGAAGTGACTGTGCGAAATGGTGATCACATGACCCCAAGGTAAAGCAACTGTCATGAGTACATGTCAATTGCCAACCGCCAAAATTCTGATCACGTGACCATGGGAATGGGCGTAAGAGTGAAAACTGGTTGTATAGGTCATGTTTTCCAGTGCTGTTTGAGAGGTCACTGAACAAATAGTTGTAAGTTGAGGAAAACCTGTAATAGAGTTTAGTGAAAGGGTTTTCTCTAAAGTACATCTGAAAGAATGAAAATTAACAGTAATATATGCATTGACTTCTCTTGGGAATACATTTAGAAATCTTAAAGCAGCATTTGATGGAGAGTCAGTTAGGTGACCTCAGTTCAGGGCAAGCTGTTGAGGCTTCCCTCACTGCGAAAGCCTCTCTTTAAAATGTATCCTTCATCCCTGGCTGTAAAAAAAAACAAAACCAAACCAAACAAACTTAATTCTGGGTCTTGGGAGAATGTGTTGCGTGCAGAGTGTTAAAAGTACCAAAGCAAAACACTGGGTTCATTGTGAAACCTTTGGGTGAACAGTAACAAAACATCCAGGAAGAGAAGTTAAGGGAACAACACTGAAAGGATAGAAGGCTGTAAATCATTAGAACACTGATTGGACTGCTTTACATTTCTGCCAAGATATTTCAGGAACTGGTATGAAAAAGATGACCCAGCCAGAAGGTGCACAAGAGGAAGGCCAGCCAGGTAAAAGGGTTGCTTTCCTCTCACCCAGCAAGAAAACAGGATGCAGTTTGTAACACTATAAAGGAGAATGTAAACCCACCCTTGCCACTTAACGTGTTTCATGATAATTGAAAAGCAATCTGGAAAGGTATAATTGACCTATTTATAATAAATTGTTCAGTAAATATACCAATTATTTTAATATGGATGGGAGTAATATGTACTTCATATGATTACAATTACAGCTTTGTTTGCTGAATTGGCTTTACTTTCAGCAAACCCCAACCCCCAGTCTCAGCCCCCAGACAAAATTGCTGTATCTGAGACCTTGACTTCTTGCCATTTTTTTCTCTGATTATTTAGCCGAGTTTCCCTTCTTTCAATTGCCTACAGGCGATCTCTGTTAAAAGCGAGACCTTTTCCCTTGAGGCATCACGCTAAAAGTTATTTTTTATTTCTCACTCCGCCAAGATGGAAGGCGCTTGCAAGTTTCTAGGCTGCTTTAGATGCAGCCAGATAACACAGAGAATGATTTTGCTTTGAAAGAAAGTCTGCATAAACCCCTTATTCAGAAAAACCACATGTTTCTTCCCATTTAACCTTGTTGTGTGACTTTTGAAATCTAGAGCATCGTTGTTGTTTTTTAAATAAAATCTTTGCGTATTGTGGTTGATGGGGTGACATCCAGGACACCACAGCCCAGTTTCTAATGATGGTTTGAGGAGGCTCAAATATCTGTGCAGGGATTGGTAAACTCTGGGGCAGTAGCAAATAGGTCAGGGTCAATTCCCCAGCTTTGCTGAGCTCACACAGGCCCACCTGAGATGTGAGGCTGTTCTACAAAACATCTCCTCTAGCAAGGCTGAGTGCCAAAGAATTGATTCTTTCGAATTGTGTTGTTGGAAGAAGATTCTTGAGAGCCTCTTGGAATGCAAGGAGATCAAATTAGTCAATTCTGAAATACTTTAGCCACCAAATGAGAAGAGACGACCCTTTGGGAAAACTTATTGAAAAAAAGGAAAAGAGGGTGGCAGAGGATGAGATGGTTAGATAGTGTCATCAACATGAAAATGAATTTGAAGAAAGTCTGGGAGACAGTGGAGGATGGGGGAAGGGGTTGGTGTGCTATGGTCTATGGGGTTGTGAAGAACGAGACATGAATTAGGGACTGAATAACAAAAAACTTTTATTAGATTACTACTCTAAACACGAATTCTTCTTTTCTACATCAAAATGATGCTTCATGTGTTGGTTTGTCCAAAGATAGTCCTTTATTAGATCTTTAAGCCCTGTAGAAAGTGACCTAGTCTCACTATTGTGGGGTTGCTTTACAGGGATCTCTGTGGAATTAAAAAATCATCATCATCATCATACCAAAGGTTTTTCAAGAAACCGAACTTTGCTGTCTGAGGCAGTTGTTTCACTCTACTTAATTGAGGGGCTGGCTCTTTGTGGACCTTATGGAGATAAGGCCTTTTCTGAACCTGTCTCCTTCTCTTTGTAATGAGTCCTCTTTGGCGGCCCAGCTGTGTCTTAAATGAAAAAAAGACTGTGGTGCTGCCATGTGACAGTACTCAGTACTCGTACTCAGACCTAGAGTTCTAGAGGATATCCCTGAGACGGATGTCCTTGGAAGAATATTTCCAGCTGGGAAAAGGGGTGATAAGATTAGAACGCCATATATATTACCCAGATGAAGACAATTCTTCCTGTTTTTCATTGACACCTTTATTCTTGTCCAAGCTCATCAAAATCAAACATTTTCAAAGGGCAATTTCCCTTCTCCGAGTCTATTTCCTCTGCTTCAGCTCAGCCCTGAGCCAGTCCCAATCGCTCTCTTATAGTGTAAAAATAAATTTTGAACTCAAGGACGCTTTTAATTAGAAGCAGGGGGACTGCCGAGACTCTCCATTGAGAGTCACATGAAGAATGGGAGCCTCACAGAAAATACACACAGATTATTTTAATTGTCTGCCTCCGAAAAGGCTGGCATGCTGTATATTTTTAGCGTGCTGCATTTCTATATCCTTTTCAAACACTTGCAAGTCACATCCTCTTCTCCAACTGATGCTTGAAGTGTTGCCCAAACACACAATTACAAAGTCAATTAAAACTTGGTCCCTGTTTTATTTATTTATTTTTTTAAAGCATACATAGGTTTTAAAAGTAATTCTAAAATACAAGCAAAAATTACACAAAACAGATCCAATTGACCAGAACATGAGAACCAAATTTAGGGGGAGGGAGGGGACAGGAAAATACTCCATTAAAAAAAATGGTTAAAAGGATTGATCAAAGCCTCAACAGCGATTTAGAATTTAGTTGATCTTCAGTATGCAATTTTCTCTTTCACTCTCCTTTTATGCTTTTTTTCTTCTCTTTTTGGAAATACCCAATACTTAATGCGGAAGCACAGACCTGAATGTCTGCCAGAGGTATTGTGAAGTGCCAGTTTGTCCTAAATGCTCAATGAGTTGTGGGAGCCAAGGTTGCTTAGCACCCCATAGAATTGAGATCTCAAGGAAGAAAGGCTGGCTGTACTGTGGCTTTTGGAGATAGGGTTCATACGTAAATAAGGAAATTAAGAAGGGCACAAGTTGGTTCCACTTCAGTGAACCTCAGTGGTCGTAGTAGCAGCAGCTTGTGCTGATGGTGCATCTCCCACCTTGGCCAACCTAACTGGTGAGTGAACTAGGGATCTATATGATACTAGATGTGTTGAAAAAAGAAAACCTGGGCTTCATAGGGGTGGGATAAATAAATGTTATATTCTTTTCTCAACTTTGCAGAGAGAGTAGGCAAATTGCCCTTATGGAAGGTGGGTCCATAGCAAACTAATGACAAGGATAAAAAACCGAGAGTAGGATGCTCTACTATAAAACAACTAAGGTCATCCTGTTTGGATTCAAAACTATGGAGAGATCCTAGTTTCATTGACAAAACTGCAAACAACAGAGAAGAATCCACGGGGTAGAAATTTTGTCTTATGTCCAAAGAATGAAGCTTTCCACTTGCACCTGATAAATAGCAGTTCTTTAGCGTACTAAACACCCCTGGTGTTCTTTGGTCCTCAGTAGTTCAAGAGGTGACACTTGCCCAGAAATCAAATCTGATGTTTAGCAGACTCATTTACCAGAATAAATCTGCAACAAAAGAAATAGTTCCAAATAGAATCTTGGTTGTTTACCCTTGTTGCTATTTTTTGACCTTAGGGGTTCTGGAAGAGGTAATGGCATTGGTAATAAATACAGAGTAGCTTGTATAATCAGAATCTCATTAGTGATGTTCTCTGAGCTTACTTTAATGAAATTGTATCTCGAGAAACACAGATCATGGAATACTTGGAAATGAAAAACTGGGGAAGAAAGCAAAGAATCAGCCAGCAAAAAGAAAAAGAAAAAAAGATAACATTAGTTTAAAAGTTGCTGTGGAAGAACAGGGAACTGTAACAGAAAAAGTGATGAGTTTGTTACTGAGAAAGTATAAATGTGCAGTAGCAGTAAGGTGGTCAAATCTTGGACCCACAGAGAGTAAAATTTAGAAAGTCTGCTCTTCTCCTGTTTTGTGAAACACCCTCATTAGGGATATATTCCCAAATTTTTCTCCCTCTTTCAACATTACACTATAGATTTCCTATCATTCTGCAAACCAGCTTATTAATTGCCGACTTCCATGGGTTCCATCTCCTCTTAAACCTCCAAAATTCTTAGCAGGTATCTTGGTCTCTCTTGTACCTCTCTTGTCTCTTCCTCCTCACCCAACAGCTCCTTGGTCTGCCTACCCGAGCTTGTCCTATGATCTGATCCATGATGAAATAATTCTCTTGCTCGAGACTTTCTTCCATGTCCTACCTTGATATCTCTTTTAGGTGAATCCTTTAGCTGTCAGACTTAGTCTTGTGCTAATTTTGATATAAACGATTTCAATAAATACCAAGTAGCTTATATTACCAGATCCACATGAGTATTGTTCTCTGAGGCCCCTTAATGCTATATTATTATTTCAGGAAACAGATATTGATTTCGAGCCCAGCAATAGTATTTTCAATTAATGTCTGGGCAAATATTCTTATTCTTTCCTTCCTTCTACTATGGTTTTCTGCAGATTCAGATGCCTACAGATAAACAAGTATATCGCCCCAAGGCCACAACCGCAACCAACTTGAATTCTAGACAACTAGAAGAAAGAAATGTTTATATGGGAGCCCTGAGAGGAAGTAATTGAAGCTGGAGTTTCCAAAACATGCAACTGGTGACTATTGACATTTTAGTAATAAGATGTGGAAAATAGGATTCATATTAATTCCAGCTTTAGATTCCACTAGCTTACGCATCTCCGAGAAATTATATGAACGTTAACCTGAACCAAATACCTAAATTACATGCTCATGCAAAAGAAGAAAAAAAGAAAACAAAACTTAAATGGTTACATAAATTTTAATGAAGAGTTTTCTAGGATCAAGAAAAACCAGGGTGAAATATGTGACACTAATACTTTCCAGAGACCTGTCTGGATTTTTCTCTCTCATTAGGGTAACTATCAACCAGAAACTACGTACAAAATGCATAAGTTATATATGTTTGAATATATTGACATTGGCACAGTTTAGACAGATTCTGCTAGTATCACCTGTTCATTTTTTTTCTTTGATTCAACAGACCAACAGATACATTTCGGATCTTGAAGTAAAGAGTTCAAAATTTAGTTCTGTAAAATTTGTTCATATTTTATGCCTTTTCCCTAATGACTTTATTTTCAATGATTTTCCCTACAGGTCTTTTAATCTGCAATTTTAATGTAGTCATTCAATTTTTCATAATCAGAAAGCAGCAACAAAAATTTGGAGAAACATGAAAATAGAAGGACAATTACGTATCAACTTGTGCTTTAGTATAGGAAATGCAAATTAGAGTGTATTCAACTATCTGCTCATTTTATTTGGTTTTAAGTCAACATTTTAATGTTATTTTGTAAAGAAGATTGAAAAAACCTCTTGTTTAGGGATAGGCAAACCTGTCAATTTGGTAAGCTTTCTATATCTGGATTTTTAAAAAGTTCATATTATTTTCTTCCCATTTCCAAAAAAATGTATACTTCCTGTTAATTAGGCTCTAAAACAAGGTGAACATACTTTTCAGCTACCTGCACCTTTCTCAATCAACAGATACAGCTTTTCCCAACATGAAATGGTATATTATTTTGTAATGAGTCTGATAAGGAAAAAAAAGTGACAACTGTAATCAGAATATTAAGAATGTTGAGGATGATAAGGATACAACCCAAAAGGGAGATTAGTTTATAGAGATATTATGGAAGAAGAAATTGGCATATACATTTCACACAATGTGTAGTTCAGCTGTCAACATTGTGAACAATGCATAGCCAGAGAATTGGATAGCAAAGATACATTAATTTCTAAATATGGAAAATGACCCCTTAATTTCTTTTTCTTTGTAAAGGACCTAGGAAGAAAGAGTAGGGTGGAGGAGGAAAAATATTAAAACATTATGTTTAATAACAATGATTTCTGAGTTCCTTAAAGAAAAGAAGAATCTTAATGACGACATTAAGACTAAAGGCATCCCATAGTTCTAATAATGCAAATGGTTTTTCAAACTGAACCTGACTTCCAATCCTAACCAGGTTGTAGGTTCACTTACTTCATTGGGCTCTACTACTGAAAATATACTTTGTAGATAGCTTTGTAGGCCTTAAATACCCTCTTCCGCCTTTCTTCTCCCCGCCCCCATATTATTAACTTATCTATGAAATAATATAAAAAAAATGGTACAAATGGAAGAATGAGCTACAGGTAGTGAAACACTAAAAAATAATTCTGAAATATCGTACATATTCCAATGCATCATTAGAAGCTTCTGATATTATAAGATATTTCATATTAATTTTTCTTATATTTCTTTTTCTTATCAACAGCCTGGAAGATGGCTGGCTGGTTTGATTGAGGTGGTACTTATAATTAATTGATCATAACAGCGGTGAAATTCAATTTTTTTACTACCGGTTCTGTGAGCATGGATGGTGGGTGTGGCTTGGTAGTCATGTGACTGGGTGGGTGTGGTCAATTCAATGTCACTCATGTTGAGGGGCACTTCGCCTCACCTCTTGTGACCATGGGGCTGCTGCAATGGTCGTAAGCATGAAAAACAGTCATAAATCACTTTTTTCAGTGCCATTTAACTTTGAATGGTCACTAAATGAACTATCGTAAGTTAAGGATTACCTGTACAAAAATACAAAAAGCTTCTTTGCTTGCAAAAAACTGTCTTAAATACCAATCATTAGATTAGAAATACCTGCAAGCCAGAGTTACAAATCAGGCAGGGCGCCAGAGCACCTTGAGGAATTAAAATAGTTAAAATTCAATGAAGCAATCCTTAGATCCATTTGCACCACTTAAAGATACCAGCTGCTTTCACTCACCTCATAAGATACCCTAAGGAAAATCATCCAGGTTTAAAGAAAGATCACATGCTCCCCAGAAAAGCAGTAAAAAATCATTGCCAAGCTTGCATCCTGCCTCTTGGAAGTACACCTCAAAAGGACAATGCCAAGAACCATTAAAGCAGTGAAGGAAGACCCCCTTCCCAGATAGAAAAAGAAACCATGAGGCAGGACAAAATTCAAACACAATACAAATAATTATTTTAAAACTAAAGCTATAAGCTTATTGCCAGAGCTCACACCCCAGGCAAGCTCAAGTGTAAACACTTGAAATAAGCCTAACTACAAAGAAAGCAATTAACACTAGAATGAAGCAAAGGAGTAGCTGTTGTTTGTTAAACCAATTATCAGAACAAATAGACACAGACATAGACTAGCCAGATTTCTGAAGCTGATTCTTTTCAGGAATAGAGATTAACCTTTTTTCTTCCAAACAAAGCTGAATAGGGAAAATTATCCCATCAATAAACACAGAATTAAACATCACCAAGCACAGAATTAAACTTCACCAAAGTTACAGTGTAATAAAGGGACAGGCAGTTTCTGTAAGCAAGGCAATAAAGATTAGGCTAGAAAAAAACTGCCTTGTTTACAGGATTAACCTTGTAAAAGTTAATCTTTACAGGATTAACCCTGTAAAGTGGAAAAAAAACAAAAGGAAATTTCTTCTAATAACAGGTTCTCCAAACTGCTTATAATTCTTACCACCTGTTCTATAGAACGGTACAAGCCAGCTGAATTTCACCTCTGGATCATAGGCAGTTACAGGTAGATCTCAGATTCTCTTTTCAGAAGAATGACTAATTAAATTATGCCTCCCACAGAATAATTTTGCATGCAAAAAATAGGATTTAATTTTAAGTGGAAACCATTCTAAGATTATTATTTCATTTATAGAATTGTGTTGCATCCAAAACTGAATTTTAGAGTTCATATCTTAGTTTAAAGTACATGTACACTATTAATTTACCTTAAAAAAAAGGTATCCTCAATATTTCTAGCAATTTGAACTGGGTTAACCAAGCACTATTTTTGCTTAAAGTTGACCGCTCTTTGTTACAAAGGCAATGGTAAGCAGGAGTCAGTAAACTTAAATCTAATTTCTGGATAAATACCTTTACGTACTAGTGAAAACTACATCACAACACTAGTGGATTGACCCATTCGGCAGACAACTACAAATCTTTTGAAAAATAGCAATCTAAAGAAACTGAACTTGTATGTTTTTTCCAGTGATGCCACCCTGGTGATGCCAACCATAGAGTCAGAGCAAAATACATCAATACCAGGGCAAAATATCATAGAAAGTCCAATAGAAAATAGCAACAGCAATCGCACTTAGATTTATATACTGCTTTATAGTGCTTTCCAGCCCTCTCCAAGCAGTTTTACAGAGTCAACCTATTGCTCCCAATAATCTGGGTCCTCATTTTACCCACCTCAGAAAGATGGAAGGCTGAGTCAACCTTGAGCTTGGTGGGATTTGAACCAGCAGACAGCAGAAGTACTGCTCTACTGCAGTTCTGCACTCTAACCACTGCACCCCCAAGGCTCCTAATGCTGCTTTGTCTCTTTATATAATTGCAAATATACCAAAGTTTAATGCTGAAGTCATCCTCATTTATTTATTTTTTTATCATATCACAGTTCCCCCATCCAGGAGAGCTTCATCTGTTGCTCAACTTAATGCTGTCCCTTCAGCTGTCCTGGAATGGAAAAGCAGAAAACCCCATATGAAACCCTATACTGCCCGTGATATGAATGCCACAGAAAGCATGTTCTTTGGTATTACAGGTTCTACAGAGACTTTCACCACTAGTTGATTATCCCCTTTTAAAAAAAATTTACAGGGCACTCTGATGATTTATATTGAATAATCAAGATGCTTTTATTTGTCTATAATAGCAAAACATTGCTACATTATATGTAAGCTTTGCCCCCCAAATGATACCAAGAGTTCTTGTTATTAGCGGATAGTTTTATGCTGTTCACTTTGTTGAATGGAATTTTGTTATTCAATGACTTTTATCTAGCAATAGCACTTAATACCAGCTCCACAGTGCTTTACAGCCCTCTCTAAGCAGTTTACAGACTCAGCGTATTGCCCCTCCCAACCCCAACAATCTGGGTCCTTATTTTACTGACCTTGGAAGGCTGAGTCAACCTCGCGCTGGTCACAACATAGGTGTTTTCTAATAAAATGCATATAGAATCCTTGCAGCCATAATAAATCTCCACTTTTATTGTTAAATCCTATCAGATAATACAGTATTCATATCTTATCTAATTAAGTCCAGTCAGGTGAAAACAATGATCCTACAGTGGCCTTGAATCTGTTCTCTAAAGGAACCTTTCAAAGTACACCTCCTTGTCAAATCTCCGTGGCCGAATACCACCTGCTATGCCTGCTGTTCCTGCTATAGGATCTGCTTTCGGTTGGATGGATTAAATGTCATTGCAAGATGTCCCACTGTGGATGACAACACCTTTGCATGATATTCAAGACTGTAGAGAGCAGCCTTTCGTGCAGAGCTGTTTATGTCTGTCTCCCTATTTTGTTTAATAATTTCATATTGACGTAGCATGGCATTGAGGCTGTGGTCCAAGTATCATTTTGCTCCTACCAAACCAACTATCCATGTTTCTAAAAATGTCACTAGTGTTCATTGATCTCTTTTTAAAGCCGGGAAAATTAGACCAAGGCTTTGTGATGACGAGAGGAGAAAGAGGTTTTCTAATAAGACTTTTTCTGAGATCTCCTACTATTGTGACTGTTGTTTTAGGTCATCAAAATATATTCCCATTTCCTCCTCTCTATCCATGGAATTCTCCACTAAGATGCTCACATGGATGGAAAGGAAAACTTATAAGGCAGGCATTTGTGAGTACATGATGAGAGCCAGGGAAAACCCACCTGCATTGTCTAAAAATTTGTCAGTGTGACAGTACACATTTGTATGCGCTCCCGTATCCTTAATGTATACTATGGTGATATTCAGCTTGAGAGTTCTTGGATATATACATATTAAAAGGGCACAAGATAAGAAAGGCTGTTTTAGGTTTTCCTAAAGTTTGTCAAATATTGTAAACTGATGGGATTCAGATGCCTGCCCAGATTTTCCAGGAAAAAGGACTTAGGATCAAAGCAGAAAACTCAGGGAAAATAGCTACTCATGTTCTAATTGCAGTGAAAAGGGCACTGTTCTAATTATTAGGAAAGAGCCTGTATAATGTTACCATGGAATTCCATGATATAACCACAGACGGTATATTATAGGCAGTGGAAACAAAATATCACAAAGCTGACCAAGATAATATGCTGAAAAAGTTGGGTTTTTTTTCCCCGAATTGAAAATTATGCCAAACTAGAAATATTTTCATTCATAAAAAGGATAACTATAGGGTAAAACAGAAGCTTTTATATGTTGGCATGGTATATCTTTAATAAGCAGACAATCCCCACCCCCCCACCCTGCAGGGTTAGAAGTTTGGATTTTCCAGGAATACACAAAATCAAATTTGTATGTAGTCACAAAGACGTTTGGAGCAAGGTTTATTTTTAAAAAAAGAAACAAGGGGAGGAGGGAGAAAAAGAGAAGGGTGTTGAAATATTTGGAGCCACCATGTTTTTAAGTGGTGACAATGCTGTAAGTAGAAGATTGTTTCCATTCATAGCCAGATGAAAGTCAGATGGTTCAAATGGTTATTATTTGATTGGTTTATTCATGGCTTCTCTGGTTGCAGCTTTCCAACTGTATGAGCCTCAGCATCCATAGGAAAAATTTCCAAAACTAAATGTAATGCTATATTCCAAGACAATTAACAGCAGAAGGAAACAGTGGACTTCCAGGAAGGAAAATTAAGATTAAGCATGAAGAGAAACTTTGTTGATAAAAAGCTTAGCCAGAGCAACATTAACAGGGGAAGTTGTGAAGATGGAACACATCTGCAAAAGAATCTTTAGATAAGGGTGGAGACTGCATTCCTTTAAGGGGGAATATTTCAAGGACAATTGCTAGTGACCAACCTCACAAATTCTTTTTCCTTTCTGTAAGACCGCCACACTCTCTTTTCCATTTCATTTCTTCAGATAGCTTTTATGAAAGATGATTAAGAATTGCCTAAAGTTAAGACAATTAATTGACAATGCATTTTTCTATGGCTGACGAAGGCATACTTCTTCATAGAAAGTGCGCCTTAGTCTGCATTATTTTCATAGTTGAGTTATCTATTTGATGATACAACTGTGTGAAGAATCTCCTATGTACATTGTCTGGGGAAATATACAATGTATGTAGTACGTAATGAGTGGCCTTATGGAGCAAATATCATGAGCTCTTTTTTTTAACTACAGTCATGAAACTGGGAATTAACTGAAAAACTTCATAGGATATTTCATTGCTGTTAACATAGTTTACAGCAAGAATCAAATTAAAGATAATTTACTAAACAATGCAAGGATGAGAAAAAATCACAACGAAACCCTTTAATTCTTAACCCTCTCCACCCCGCAATCTTTCAGAAATAAATGCTACTAAATATTCTCCCAGTGAAAGAACTAAAAATTAAAAATTGGCAGTCGCTATTTTAAGGCTGTCCTTGTACTAATCAAATGGTGTTTTCTGCTAAGAACATGAATGGGATGAGCTGGATTAAAAGTTTCAAAATTCTAAATTTATTAGAAGAGGAAAGAGTGGGAGAACATCTACTCTTAAAAGAATTAAACTAATCATACTGGTATCTTAAATAAGCCACCTGAAAAATATTTCATCATTAATGAAGGACCCCATGCAAAAATTCTACACCAGCTTCAAAGAACTTCTGTGTGTGTGTGT
>JAEANM010009904.1:0-16104 GCA_017656035.1 Myanophis thanlyinensis
CTTATCAAAATTCATGATGTAATAAGGTGGATTTTGAGTGGATTGACAATAGCTGTTATGAAGTCCACTGACACAAATTATGTTTCTCCAGTTATGGCCACTAGAGGGCAGAAGGTGGCCACAAATAAATCTAGGCAGTAAAACAGCAAGCCTCTGGCTACCTGTGGAGAATTTATTTTATTTCATTTTTAAAAAACACCGGTGGGAGTTGCTGTTATGAATAAATGCAGTATTCATTTGATAGAACAGGAACCATGATTCATCTTTCCTTCTTCCACCAAGAAGTCTTTTGGCATTTCTTTTTAATCCATTTGTCTTTATTCACCATCCTGGGGTTGGAATAGTGTGAATATGGAATGTAGGAAAGAAATGAGTAAAAATGAGTAATAGTCCTTATGCAGGGAAGGAGACACATCACTGACCAATCATAGATTACTAATCATCTTCTCCTATTTTCCCCCACTGATGTTTGACCAAGCAATGTTAAACCATAAACAAAGAAATCCTTCTCCATTTTATCTTCAGAGACATGTAAGAGGAAAAGAGGCAGCATCTTCATACTTTGTTCTGTCTTTGCTTGGCATACTAGGTAGCTAATTATAAATAACCACTCATTCAGCCACCTGCATAAATCCAAAACCTGGGTGAATAAGCATTCTCATATATGCATATTTATCAATGCCGATTTATAAAGGATTCATACGATTTAAGTAGGGATGCAATTTATCTTATTTTTCTGTTTAAATTTATGGAAAAGACCATGAACTGGATGCCTGACAGAAGATATCTATTGATTGGCAATTTCAAGACCCTCCATATCTTCCTAATCATAGTTCTGTAATCTGATTTGGGTGTATCAGCCTTTCAAATTTAACCCAGAAGCACCTTGGTGCTTCTGGCACAAACACAAATGAAAAATGCAGGACCATTCTAGTAAAACAAAAGAGATTCTTGTAAAAAAAGAGGTTCATATTTGTCTGCAGATGTAACGTTTCTGCTTTATGAGGAGGACATTTAAGGAAATGACTGGTAGAAGAGGAGACAGGAATTGGCCATTCCCCTATTACTTGATTCCAAAACTGCCATTCTAAAGTTTTCCTCCCAAATGAATTCATTTTGAAATGGTAAAAGAGGTTCCTCAGTGCTAGCTAGCCAAGTCAGTCAGATCTTGTTAGGATGGAAAGTCATATGCTGATGGAAGTAAGCATTTCTTACTACCAGGCTGATCTGATACAGCACTAGATTGAAGAACAACCTCAAACTATGGACATGATCCTTCAAAAGACTTTCCAATTGGATTTTTTTTTAAAAAATCCCTCCTCCCAACCCTTCGACATCTGTGGATTCATTTTGTTATGTTTCAACTAGTCCACAAGCCAATCTAGATAACAGCCATTTAGGCAGCTCAGTACAAGCCAAAAAAATGGAAGAGAGAAGTAGATTTGGAGTTACCTGCATAATATTGTCAACCAGCGGCGTTACTCCTGATTATTACTCCCAGCAGCATTGCATGGATGCTGAACATCAGGAGGAAGCTACCTTTATGTCCTTGCATGCTTCAAAGCATCTTATTGGATTTGAATCTTAAGTAATGCTTAGCCTTATTAGAAGGCAATAGATAATCTGTTAAACAAGAAAGCACTAGGAGTAGATGAAATACTCACTGAATTATTTAAAGCTGTAAGAGAAGAGGTGCTGTTTCAACAATTATTAAACAAGGTTGAACACAATTGTGTGGCCTCAAAGACTGGAAACCTATGCTGAAGAAAGGAGATAGAAGATAATTTGCAAATTGCTAAACTATTGCATTAATTCCATTTACAAGCAAAGTTTTGATTAAAAACTTACAAAGAAGAATAGAGTTATAAACAAAGAACAAATGTCAAATAAATAGGCAGCTTCAGAAAAAGCAGAGGGATATAATATCAGATCAATAGGATCAGATAGACAGATATTAGTGAGAGCAGATATGTTTTTTAAGGAGAAAGGCAATGGCATAATTATAAGGATATTATTATGAGCATAAACATCAGTATACTTAAAGCTATGATTTTCCAGTGTCTGAGAAGGTAAAGATAAAGAATGAAAAAGAGAATTTAAATGCCAGATCATGGCTCTGAAGACAATTATTAAAGGTACCAGGGATTTCAAATTGTGGACTAATCAAAAGTAATCACTGGCCAGCAAGAAAAATCTCAAAAAGTCACATGATGCAAATGGATGATGGCAAGAGTGGGAAAAATAGAAGGAGGAGTCAATGAATAAGCCAATAATGGATGGATCAAATCAAGAAGATTGTACCAAAGGCCTCAGAAGAGCAACATGTTATGGTAAGAGATATATTGAGATAACAAGCATTAGTCTTCCAGAAGTTATGCTCAATTTGTTGGCACCTGTTCCAATGTTTTCTTTGCAGTTTCCTCTGTTAGGGTCACATTCTTCCTATTTTCAGGGATGGAAAACAGTTTTCTGATAGCCTTTGCACATGTTTTATATTTACTTCTAGCTAGCACTTGGTTCACTGAACAGCAATTTGGGAATAGATTGCACTTGTCTAACTTCCCTCTTTTTTTTTAGATAAATGCTGTGCAGACACACATAATCTGATTCATATTCTTCTGAGTTGTGCATCATACTGGCATAAGGAGATTAAAGTAATGGCTATTTCAAAGATTATATACGTAAGTGCATGGAACTGAGTTCCAATTTCAATGTGAAAAGGGTTGCCATGTGCTCTTGTAACCCTGTGTATGCTCTTGAATAGGTGTGCTGGCAACAACATTTGAAGATCCAAGTAAATATATGAAACTGTTCAACATAATCTCATCCTTTCTCCTCCCCTTCTACAATACTGTTTAGCTAATTCCTCTCCCTCGTTGCATTTCCTCCTTAACACTGGCAAGAAAATGTAGCAGTTTCTTCTACATTGTCCTCTACTACTTTTCATATGCCAAGAAGGTTTTTAAAAATTTGTTTCTATCTGAGCAGGAACTTTCTTAATTCATCTAATTCAGAATTGTTGTACTGGCTGGAGTCACAACAACTTCTAAATGTTGTCCTGTATTGGCCTCTCCACAAAGACATTTCCAGGTTGCTTTCTGAGGCTTTAGAGAAGACCAGGACCTAGTTGTTTTCAAGTCTATCTGCTCTGAAATGAATTGCTAATCCAGGAAGATTTGGCCAGAGAGGCACTGTTAAGAGTTCCATCCCTTAAGGAGTTCCATGTGGAGGTCATTCTCAATTCATATCCCCTGGAGAATAACTCCCCCCACCCCATATACATGGATCTTTCTGGTACATTTCCACCAAGGAGTAAAAACTGGCTCCAGAGAGAACATTTGGGGAAACTTAAGTTTGGAAACTCAAAGGTGCTTTTTTCTTCAAAGGGCAACTGGACTGTTTTTTTCCTTGAGGAAAAAGAAGA
The DNA here is from genome assembly GCA_017656035.1 of Myanophis thanlyinensis. Lineage (NCBI taxonomy): Eukaryota > Metazoa > Chordata > Lepidosauria > Squamata > Homalopsidae > Myanophis > Myanophis thanlyinensis. The sequence goes on from JAEANM010009904.1 coordinate 3,425, forward strand.
AAATGTTTCACTTCTTATCCAAGAGGATTCGTCAGTTTGGAAACTGGCCTTGTTGGATTTTGCAGTGTGTTTTGTTTTGTTTCCTGTTTCTTCTGTAGTTTTATTTTTTTAATTTCTGTTGTACCCTGCTTAGAATCTTTGGCAGTGAGTGGACTAGAAATTTTGAAAATAAATAATTCTATGAACCCAAAATTCTTAACTAATTCTTGCAAATTGAGGGGCTTTTAACAGCTAGAACAGTGCTTCTCAAACTTAGAAACTTTAAGATGAATGGACTTTGGCTCCCAGCATTCCTCAGTCAGGGAATTCTGGGAGTTGACATTCACACATCTTAAAAGTTGCCAAACCTGAGAAACACTGAGCCAATTTATTGACTTTTCAAAATGTAAAAAGAACTAAAGAATATGTGGTTTTTTTTGTTTTTTTTTAAAAACCTCTGTAGATGAATGGGAAACCTAATCTAGAGCAGGGCTGTCAAACTCACAGTCCACAGACCAGATGCATCATGAGCTGGCCATGCCCATGCCTGGTTTAGTGAAGGGGGAAAAAATCATGATACATCACCTGACAACGCCATGACAACACGAGTTTGACACCCCTGATCTAGAAGATGGAAAATTTGGAAAATTCTTGTTCTACAGTTTAGAAACAATCCTTAAAATCTTGCAGGAACAAATTAATGAACAACCCAAACAGAGAGGTTTACATGTTTTTCTCCCTCAAATAATTATACTCTCCTTGAATTAAGTAACATTTAAGAGTAGCATGCTTTAATCTTTTAGTTCTTTCAGACATCTCTGGTGGGATCAGGGAATCATTTCTTCTTTATTCAAAGCTTTTCTGTACAAAAACTCTTCGGTTTTCACCCTTTTTCCCCTTTATTTTTGTCAGCATTGCCTACATAGAAATGCAATGGATGTTGGTTGCAAAAATAATTGACGATATTAAAATAGATATGAAGTAATACTTGGAGCTTCATTTCTAAAACATAATCAATAAAAAGTCTAATTCAAATGATGACTATTCCTGTTGAAAGATAGGGAAAGCTTCTTTTCAGATGCTGTGGTAGTTAAAGACCAATGAAAAGAATGTTATAATGAAATGGGTAGAGTGCAAAAAAAAAGTGAAAAAAAGATAATAGTTAATCTCATAGGAATACACGCTTTAAATTAAAAAGGCGGAGTGCTGCTGATGTGAGCATAATATTAACAGTTATGTGACACAACCTTGAGCACTTGCTTCATTCCATAATTTATCATTTAGCCTTGAAAATGAGGAATGTTTCCTTATGTCCTAGTAGAGGTATCCTCTGGTCTCTTTATTTAAAACATTAGTTATTAATCCTGATGCATTATTATGATGAAATTTGTTAGCCAATGATCTCATATTGTCCTCCTCAATGCAAGTTTATGGAACTTATTAGGATGCTGCCATGACTGAACCAGAGGGCACAGGAGCATCCACAGGATATAGTAAAACAAAAATGGCAGTTGGTGGTACAATCAAAGTACTGTTCGTTTTTTAAATTTTGATTTGTACTTTACACTGATGTGGTCACAATCTTGACTTTTTTGACCATACTCTGAATCCATGGTTCACTAGAAAGAATGAACAAGAGACTAAATGCAAAGTTGGAGAGCTGGTTTTTTTCAATTGCTTCAAATGTTTGCCTACATTTAAAATCTATGGGAGGAAATGTATGAAACCCCACATGAATCTTGCAATAGGCTCAAGAAAACCTTTCACTCCAAGCTTCCACAGAAGATTTAGCTCATCACTACCCAGTCTGTTATGGTCCTGAATGCCCTTGCCTCTTTCTTCTCTAAATTACAGTGTTTATTGTTATGGTCCTGCTGGACTTCCAATTCCATGTTCTTCCTCCACTTACTCCTTGATACACGTAGTCTCTATACAGTTCACACCACACAGAACAATTCCAGCAGTGTTCATCCATCTCCACCCCCATGCTTAACATCTCTTCTTTTTGTATATTTGTGAATACTGTATGTTCAACTATAAGGCAAGTGTGTCTGCATTCAGGTGTTTTCATTAGGCACAAAATGCCTCTGGTTTTGGCATGTAAAAAAAGATTAAAACTAAAAACATTGTATCATGCCATGTCCAACAGGAAAATGCACCCTGCCACATCTGGTCAGCAAAATGTTTCCCCAACTAGGTCTCTCCAGATGTGCTCTACTTTGTTCAGCAATTTATACCATATGGAGTGATCCTTGAGATTAAAAGAATGCAACATTCCCCTTTTGACTATTAAAGGATAATATATCAGAAGCATCTTAATTTCTATATAATTTGGGCTAGAAAACTTCCCAGAGGAAATCAGTCCCAGTCTTATTAAAGTGTAAAATAAAAACTAGCTGCATTCTGGGTTAAAGAGACCATATAATAATTACAATATAAGCTTTTAGGAATTCAACAGAGTAAATTATTAGTTTATATTTAGGAAAAAGATGATCAGAAAAAATCCCAAGTTCCATCAATTCTACAGTGAACTCTTTCCCTCATTTACATAACTCATTAACAGCTTTTTAACAGTTCATTAGGAACACAGAACCCCATGTGACAAATAATGAGTGAAGTGTAACAGGAGGGGGCTTCCTAGTGATTTAAAATAAAAATCTCAATGAAACATAACACTGGGGATGAAAAAGTATTTCAAGATTCTGTTGAATTTGGCAATTGGCTATGTTCCATCTTGAGCAGCAATGTGTTATATATTAGCAGCACGTAAGGACAACAATATTGATAGAAGTAACAATACTTCAGAGAAACCAGCAATCTTGCAAACATTATACTGTACATATTATACTGTACACTGACCCATTGGGTCTTCCTTTTCCTCTGCTGGTTTTCTCCTAATCCAGTGGTGGCAAACCTATGGTATGCGTGCCAGATATGGCACTCAGAGCCCTCTCTGTGGGTACACATGGCATCACCCCAGCTCAGCTTCACTGCATTTCTCCATGGCATTTCTCACCATTGTTTACAGGCAAACAGAGGTTGCCCTGCAAACAACAAAACAGAAGCTCAAGAAAGAAAAAGATGTTGCCTCTTGCAGAGCTGCCGGTGTTGGGATGCCTTGCCTCCTGCCAGCCAGCTGGTCTTCGGGTCTCCGCCACGCATACCTGCCTTGCAGTTTAGGCATTTGGTCTCTAAAAGGTTTGCCATCACTGTCCTAATCTGATGAGTGCCATATATCTTGGAAATCCTGGATATTTTTTTCTTTCCTCAGCTCTGTGTGCTAGCTAATTATAACAAAGTTCCTTTTATTTTCCTAGCACATCACATACTGTTTCATGTTGAAACAGTAAGAAATAAATGTTGCTATTATATATGAAGTCTTTTTATGAAATCATAGAGTCATAGAATGGAAAGGGATTTGAAAGTTCATCAGATCTAACCCACTGCACCATCCCCATGGATGATTATCCAGTCTCTGATTGAAAACCTCCAGCGAAGGTGAGGAAACCATTACATGGGGTAATTTACTCCACTGATTTTCAGCTTTTACTGTCAAGAAGTTCTTAATATCTAATCTGTATTTATATTCTTGAAATTTTATCCTACCCATTCTATAGGAGTCTTATCCTCTGGAATAAGTAAGAATAACTCTGAACCTCCTACAACCTCCAGATATTTGAAGGCAGCTATCATGTCCCTTCTTGACCTGTTCTTCTGTAAGCTAAACATATCTAAGTCTTTTAGCCATTCTATGAAGAACTTGGTTTCCAATTCTTTCACCATCTTTGTAGTCCTTCTCTGAACTTGAAAGGGACATGATACCTGGGAGTCTTTGGCTATTCTTGCAAAGACCTGACATAAGAGCATAGAGAAGGAAGCTGAACTGGCACACCACATTCACGATTCTGAATCTGGATTGCTGCATAGTTGAAGCAAATTGAAGAAATAAAAAAGCAATAAGATTCTCATCTACCTTTTGACTGAAAAGATGATAGGAAAATATGTACTTGTGGTAGGCAAACTGTAGCCTCCAGAGATCGTGGACTTCAATTCCCAGCCAATAGCAAGATTCTGACTTCCAGAAGGCATGAGGCTGCCTATCCATAATCTACAGATAAATGAAATTCATAGGTATAATTTTTGAATATTTCTTGTGGGAATTTGCTGAATCACTTGCTGAGTCATCCAGCCTCAATCTTGTGCACGTGCAGAACTTTGCTGAATCATCCAGCATCCATCTTGTGTATGTGCAAACACACACACAGGATATGGAGCCACGACCTCACACCCTCTGAGTCATCTTGCCTGTTGACCTCTCAGACCATTTCCTTATATGGACATAGGCTCAAGACATTCCCTTGTATGGTCAAAGACTCAAGTCATTGCCTTATATGGACATTACCTGCTGGCCTCTCAAGGCATTACCTTATATAGACATAAGCTCAGGACATTATCTTACATGGACAAACCGGATGCCACAGGTATCCATGTCTCCTCCCTTCCCCTCCCCTAAACCTGCCTTCTGATCCCTTCCCCTCCCCTAACCCGCCTTCTGATCACACCCTCTCTCTTTCTATCAATAAAAGAAAGTTGTGGGGGCAACTCCACGCTCTCACTTCGAGGAATTCTGATTACGTGTCTTTCTTCCCCACCTACCCCATGAGAGACCACCGGTTAGCCCGCAATTTCTTGCTATTGTGATGATGATGATGATAAGGATGATGATGATGATGATTTTCAAATAGACCTTGCTTAATGACCACAGTTGGAACCAACATCTCTGTCCCCAAGGAACATGATCATTAATGAGACATCAAATGACTATGATGGAGTTACCATCTCATTTCTCCTACAGTTAATAAGCAAGACATTAAGTGACTATAATTTGTAGTGTTGATATCAGCTTTGCACCTTACTCTGTTTGTCAGAAGCAGGATATGAAACACACAAATGGCAATGTATGACCATAGGATGCTGTGATGGCCATATATGGCTGATGATTGTGAAGTTCCTGAATTTAGATCACATGACTGTGGAGATGCTTTGATGGTTGTAAGTGCAATGACTGGTAATGAAGTTATTTTTTTCAGTTCCATTGTAACTTTAAATAGTCTCTAAAAAGGCAGTCATTAAGCAAGGTCTACCTATTTGTCCTGCCTTTGTTCCACAAACTCATGGGGGCAATTTTTGGCCAGAAGAACAACCCGGTGTAGTTGAATAAATGTCATATAAGTTGTACAAGATGACCAACTGAAAATTACCCAATAAATTAAATTTTTTAGCTACCACTAGAAAATAATATACCATTTAACTTTTTTTCTATATCTCTAGAAAATACTTTCATGTTTTGCTTTCTATATCTGAAAAAGTGGCTTAGGAAAAATGCTTTCACTTAGACCAAGGACAAATGCTATCCTTTTTTTCTAGAACTAGTACTACTACTCTTTCACCAATCCATTTTCTTTTTCAAATAAATTTTACAGGATACATACACATCTACCATTGCATACACATTTCCTGGTAAAAAGGCTTCATTCCTATTTTGAATGAAAATTAAACATACAACACTTAAAGTCTGAAGCTGTTGATTAATAATGAATGATGAGGCTTTAAGAATTTGTTTTATAGATAAGAGATGAGATATGGGAAGAAGTTATCTTTTATGGTAGTATCAGAGAAGATGATTAGTTACTAAAATTGTATTTGTGAGGAAGGGGGAAATCATGTCTTTATATATTTCTTGTTTACTATTTTTTTCTTTTTTATTTATATTTTTCTTAGTTTGTATTAAGTTTTTATCTTTGTATCTTTAAACCTTTATAAAATATATTCTTAAAAAGTTGCCTTCAAACCATTTTCCTATTTTTTTTACAATATTTAGTTAAGACAAGTAATTAATTAGAAACTATACTTAATACTGTCATACCTGAAGTGAAACTGGTTGAGGCCATCTTGGAGATTTCAGGGTTGCCACAAAGCAGAAGAAGGGAAAGGGAGGGGGACAATAGCTAGATGGGGTTTTGTAGCCAAAACAAAGTTTTCCTGTGGAAACCAAGGACATTCCAACAGATGGCTGGCCAGGAGAGGAGTGAAGTCATCAAGCAACCAGCCAGCACCTTGATTGGACAGCGTGACCAATGACTTGAGGGAAAGGGGAAACTTTTACTTTTTAATTAGGTGAAAGCCACAGGAATTTTCAGAGTCAGCTTTCGCCAGTTGTGCCAATATGATATATCCAATAAACTGTTATTTGAGTAACTTGCCTGCCTCAGAGTTCTCTTTTCTACGGGCGCATATTTGGAGTGCTGACAAATGCATTACTACAATGCCATCCTGTACATTGCATTTATTCAAAAGCAGGTCACACTATGTTCAACAAAACCTTAATTTGCATGACATCAATCAATAATATCTTTTTAGATAGTTTTTCCCCAGGGCACAGCCTGCAAGCTTTAAAAGTCATTTACGTGAGAATAAGTATAATTGTATTGTGTGGAGTATAGGATTATAATGTCAGTCTGCACTTCTGTAAACACAAGGGAATAAATAGCAAGTTTCCAAGGACTTCAAAATAGACATATAAGGGTGTTATAATATTAATAAATTAATTTTTTAAAGAAAACTACTGTTGTTGGCTAGGAATGACAGAAAAATGGAACAAATGTAGTTTTTTCTGGACAATGACATAAATAAGAAATATTGATTTAATTCCATGGAATACATACAATTTGCCATGCTAGATCAAATCAAAGTTTATATTTTTCACGGTGGGAAGTGTATAATCATATTACAATAGCCTTTTTTCCCATTCTTGTTGCCCAAGAAATACACTCCTTCAGTATTTTGTGATATACGAAAACAAAGCCTCATCATTTCTTTTATAAAGTGATGTTCTTTAACAAGGGAAACACTACTACCCCGCCTTAAAATAAGGAACAAGTTGTTGAGGTTAGACAGGCTGTTTAAGAAACTGTGGGAAAAATAAAATATGAAACTGCTACACTGTGCTATATATTTTGTTGAATGGTATATTAATTACAGTGATCTCTGCAGCCTATGAAGTTGTATACCAGTACACAGTATTGTCTTCTGACCATGCTGGTATCTCCCACAGATTAGGATAAAGTAGGAAGAATTTGCAAAGAAAAGTAAAGCTGTAAGTGCTCCTTGCCTCCATCCTCAAGAGCTTTAAAAAGAAACATCAAAAGGGCTGAAGCCAGGCTAATTTTTGTTTGCTCAACATGAAATGATATAATCCTCCCGTACATTTCATTGCTGTCTTATGGTATTGTGACATTAGTGTTAATTATAAGGCATGCATGCTTCAAACATCCAAATTTTGACATTGTCTATTTCCTTTCTCCATCCTTATTAAAGAGAGAAAAAAAGTCAAAAAATGGGATAAGATGGTGAATATATATATATTCACCATCTTATTCTATCCCATTATTTATTTTATTTCAGGATTTTTATACCACCCCCTCTCCCAAAGGACTTGGGTCGGTGCACAGCCAGGTAAAAACATACAAGTAAACAGTTTAAAAACCCAATTAAAATTAATTAAATCAAGGCCGACCAAATTAAAATTTAAAATGTAAACCATTTAAAAATACATACTAAAAATTAAAAACCAATTTGAAATCCCCAACCGACGGTACTAGGCCAGACCGGCTTGTTGGAACAGAAAGGTCTTGTTTTGCCTGCTGAAAAAAATGTGGATTATTTTTACCCCTTTGCAAAATAATAATAATAATAATAATAATGGTGGAAAGCAAAGGGATGCTAAGCTTCAATCAGGTTAAACACATTTTTAGGTCCTTGCCCATCATATTACCCCTTTTTTTGGGGAAAAAAATTACATCTTACTGAAACGGCAAGGAAAAATGAGTCCATCCACGCAAACGTTTCCTGCTTCTCCGCGATAAAAAAGCCCGAGCGGTGAATTTTACCTTGTAATAATTGATGAGGTTCAGATATTGAAGTGTAGAGATGACGTCTTCTTTCTTGATACTCGTGATTTCGCTGATTTCGCTGGGAAGAGAGAGAAAACAAAGTTTAAAATGCTGAACTGAATTTTAACTATAATGATAATGTTAATGGGACAGCCTTTATTTAATTATTTTAATAGGTTTTTAAATTGTCATTGTATCTATGTTTTTTATGGGCTGTGCACCGCCCCGAGTCCCTAGGGAGAGGGGGGGCGGTATATAAATCAAATAAAACCTAAAAACCTAAACCTGAACGGGAAGAAAAGCCAATTTGAGATTCCCAGAATTCCACCTTCTAAAACTGGAGGTTTCTAAACCTCCCCCCCCAGGCCTGCGCACCGGTACCGGTCAGTGGCCTGATAGTAATTTTAAGTTACCAAAAATAAATAATCAGAATTTAAAAAACGATCTGATGAGTAAGTGAATTAGTTTTATCGGTCAAAATTTTGGCGCAATGTTCTTCAGTTGGAGGAAGCATGCATGGAGAGACAAGGCTGGAGAAACCAGCGACGGGGTGGGTGGGTGGGGGGAATAGCCATCCCCAATGGAGAACTAAATTTGGGGGAATTCTGCTTACATTTTGAGGACAAAAATGCTGATTTTCCCATTTGCAAACAGGAGAAAGGCAAAAAAATAAACTGCTTTTTTTGGCCCATCCGCTACCCAAAATAAAAATAAAAATAAAATCCTGGAGCTGAATGGACAGATCAGACTGAATAGGATCAGAGAATGGGAAGGGGGACAAACAGAGGTCATCTAGTCCAACCCTCTTTTCCGCTTCCAAATGGGAGAAGGCAAAAAAAATAAAAATATATGAAACTGCTTTTTTGGCCCAATCAGCTACAAAATAAATACATAAATAAAATCCCGGAGCTGAATGGATGGATCAGACTGAGTAAGACCACAGAGTGGGGAAGGGGACCGACAGGTCATCTAGTCCAACCCTCTTTTTTCCATTTCCAAATGAGAGAAGGCAAAAAAATAATAATAATGAAAGAGCTTTTTTGGCCCATTGGCTACAAATAATAAAATAAAATAAAATAAAATAAAATCCCGGAGCTGAATGGATGGATCAGACTGAGTAAGACCAGAGAGTGTGGAAGGGGACAAACAGTGGTCATCTAGTCCAACCCCCTCTTTTTAAAGAACCTCTTCCATATTTCATCCCTGCCTTATTACGTCTCTTTCTCCCAACGTTGCAATTCGGCGACAAATCTGGGGAAACCTCCGCAGAAGATTGTCGTTCTCAAATTTTGCAGGATTTAAAAAAAATACAAAAAACAAAAAAACACATTTCCCTACAAAAGTTTGGCGGGCCCCCATTTTTTCGGCCCCTCACTTGATGGTGATCTGCGGGCGCTCGCCGTTCTCCAGTTTGAGATTCATGAGGATCTCCAGGATGGTCTGGGACCAGTAGCTGCGGTACGACAAGAGGCCCAGATCCGAGAGGGGTTTTTCGGGGGTACCTGTCTTTCCTTCCACCTTGGACAGCTCGTAACCTGGAAAGGAATGACGGAAAGTGAGGAAACAAGATGCGGCAATTACAGGCTGTCCTCGAGTTACGGCCACAACCGAGCTCAGAATTTACGTTGCTCGGTGAAACGTTAAAAGTGGGTTTGTCTCATTTTACGACTCTTCTCGCTGCGTTTTGTTCAGTGAATCGCCGTGCTGGTTAAATTAGTAACACGGTTGTTAAGTGGATCTGGCTTCCCCCGTGGAGGTTGCTTGCCAGGTCATAAAAGGGGAAAATCATGTGACCATAGGGACGCTGCAACTGCCGTAAATGTGGATCGGTTGTCAAGTATCTGAATATAAATCACATGACCACGGGGACGCTGCAAGTCCTAAGTGTGAGTCTGTGGCCAAAGCATACCAAATGTAAATCACGCGGCCACGGGGAATGCTGCAACGGTCGTTAGGTGTGAAAAACAACCGTTAAGTCCTTTTTTTTTCCAATGCCGCTGTAATTTCAGTCACTAAGTGAACTATCGTAGGTCGAGGACTACTGTGTATTATAAACACATGCCGCCTGCCAAGTTGCCTGAATGTTGGATCATATGAATGCTGGGTGACTGTCGTAAGGGCGAGGACAAGGACGCAAGTCACGGTTTGGAGCGCCGTCGTAACTCCGAGCAGCCGCTACGCGAACGGTTAAGTCGAGGTTGTAAAAGCTGAGGTTAATTTCGAGCAGGAAAGCTCACTTACTGAATTCGATGAGCAGCTTGCCGTAACCCCGTCTCTGGTACGGAGGTAACGTCAGAATGCACGCCACGTTATAATCTTCGGTGGATTCCTTTTCCTGCGAGAATGAACGAGACAAACGGGAGTAAGGATCGGGTCCTTTTCCCGGGCCTCACCGCCGATTTCCCTGGCTTTCATTATCATATATAAAGAGTTTCAATACAAGAATCCAATTTAGCGGTGGAGATGGCATGTTAGAAACCGGGAGACGGGGAGTTCTAGTCCGAGCTTAGGCAAAAAAAAAAATAAAAAAAAAGACCGGCTCAATCACCAGGAGACGGCGAGTTCTAGTCCTGGCCTTAGCCCATTATAGCTGACTAGGTGGATGGAAACTAAGCGAGGAGAGAAGCAAGCTAGAACTAAAGGAGGAACTCCCTGACGGTGAGAACAATTCACCAGTGGAACGGCTTGCCACTAGAAGTTGTGGGTGCTCCCATCGCTGGAGGTTTTCAAGGAGAGATTGGATAATTTGTCCCGAATGGTTTACAGTCTCCTTAAGAAAGGAGGGTGGACTAGATCTCCAAGGTCCCTTCCAGCTCTATTCTGACTGGTTGGTTGATCGATAGTGAGAACAATTAATCAGTGGAACGGCTTGCCACTAGAAGTGGTGAGAGCTCCCACAACTGGAGGTTTTTAAGAGACTGAAGAGCCGTTTGTCTAAAATGGCACAGGGTCACCGACTAGAGGACCTCTAAGGTCCCTTCCAGTTCTATTCTGATTGATTGATTGATTGACAGCAAGAACAATTAATCAGTGGAACGGCTCACCTCCAGAAGTTGTAAGTGTTCCATCAATGGAGGCTTTTAAGAGACTGGACAGCCGTTTGTCTAAAATGGCACAGGGTCTCCGACTAGAAGACCTCTAAGGTCCCTTCCAGCTCTTATACCAATGGACTGACACCCCCAGTCCTTTGCCACTTGTGTGACCACAGAGGCTGAAGGCGGGGGAAACAACCCTGCGTAAAAGCTTACTACTGACCTATGCGCGCTTAAATCTTGCACACTGATCCCTTGGCTATTCAAAGAGAGAGAGCGAGACAGAGAGAGAGAAAACAACAATGGCATTGGAAGAGAATCCCCTAGCTATTCAAAGAGAGAGAGAGAGAGAGAGAGAGAGAGAGAAAGAGAGAGAAACAACAATGGCATTGGAAGAGAATCCCCTGGCTATTCAAAGAGAGAGAGAAAAAACAATGGCATTGGAAGAGAATCCCCTGGCTATTCAAAGAGAGAGAGAGAAAAAAAAAAACCCAATGGCATTGGAAGAGAATCCCCTGGCTCTTGAAACAGAAAGCGAATGACGGCATTGGAAGAGAAAATAGAAGGGGGATTTTGGAATCGAGTGGAGACGCACCTTGGAGAAATAGCCGACGATGTGAAAGCCTTTGCTGTCGTACTCGGTCATGACGTAGAAGAGGAAGGGATCCGTGTCGTAGTAGAGGGTCTTGTGATCGAGGAAGCATTTCGCCAGAAGACAAAGGTTTTGAGAGTAACTCTGGAAGAGAGAGAGAAAAAAGGAAAGAACAGGATGAATACAACGTTGAATGAATGTTCGGATTAATCCGTTCATTCATTCGGGGGGTATCGAGAACTTGCCCGACGAGGGGAAACAGCAGTACAAGGGAGTCGACTTAAAAGCCGTTTAGTGACTGTTTGTAGTTGTGGCGGCACTGGGAAAAGTAAACGACGGCCGATTTTCATGCGTACGACCTGATGTGATTAAAATTTGGATGCTTGGCAGCTGACTCGTATTGGTGACAGTCGCTGTGTCTCCGGGCTCGCGCGATTCCCCTTTTGCAACCTTGTGACAAACAAAGTCAATGGGGAAGCTAGATTCACTTAACAACCGTGCTACTGACTTAACAGCAGCAGGGATTGCCTTAACAACTGTGGTGAGAAAGGTCATAACATGGGGCGAAACTCACTTAACAACTGTCTCGCTTAGCAACATAAATTGTGGTCGTAAACTGAGGACTGCCTATACCTGCAGGTTGAGGACTACACGTAATCCCTGACTCACGGCCACGACTGAGCTGCAAATTTCCATTGCTTAAGCGAGAAACGTTAAGTGAGTGTCGTGCCCCATTTTACCACCTTGTCACCGTTGTTAAGTGAATCACTGCAATTGCTGAGTTGGCCACACAGCTGTTAAGCGAATCTGGCTTTCCTGTGGACTTGGCTTGTCAGGTCGCAAAAGGGATCGCGTGACACCCACCCATCCCCGGGACGCCGTCGTAAGTACGAATCAGTTGCCAATCATCTGAACTTCAGTCGCGTCACTCTAGAGGATTTCTGCAGCCGTCGTTAAGTGTGAAAGAACTGCCGTTCAGTCCCTTTTCCCAGTGTCGTCGTTAGCTTGAATGGTCACGAAATCAATGGTTGTAACTTGAGGACTCTACCTGTATCTGGTAGTATCTTTTTCACTAGAGCTCCGTAATTAAATATCCCAGAACTGAAATTTATTTATTTATTTATT
>JAEANM010009905.1:4550-16104 GCA_017656035.1 Myanophis thanlyinensis
TAAGTTTATTTTATTTTATTTTATTTTATTGTCATTGCACCTCGTACAATAAAAAAAAAATGCCCAGAAATATTGATAGCCATTCACACCATCCCATTAAGAGGGAATTTCTATGCATTTTCCCATAATTCTGGTAATACTTTACATATATACAAACACACATAATAAATACTTGCACGCATTTCATCCTGTACATTCTTTTCATAGATCAAGACTTTTTGAATGCAAATTCCCCTAATGGAAACCCTGTATTTATGTGTAATTAAATACTTGTGGCATCAGATCCTTTTCCAAATATACTTTTGATGAATTTTGATCTGGAAAAGAAGCACACACTGGCACCTCCAATGTCAGTCTTCACACATTGCCAAGTCTAGTAGGAGCAGGACCTCAAATTACCTCCAAGCAGAATTAGTGGTAGAATTCTTTTGTATCTTTAAGGTTCTACATGTATCAAAAATCTCATCCTTAAAGCAGCTTGTAATCTAAATATTTTAAGTAGTGCCCTATGAGTTTGCTCATGTGTGAAAATCATCAGTAGAGACTCTTTTCTAATGGACTGTCCTTGCTCCTCCAGTAATAATAGGATATTATTTATGTATTTGTTATTTGCCCAATAATCTATTGTTAGATTATTGTTTGTTTCTTAAGGTACTTTATATTGGTTTATTTGTTTAAGATTTCTCTTTTTTTCACAGTTATATTGATCTGTGGGGATACTATGTAACCTGTGTCCTCCTTATTGGGAATTATCAGATATGGGTGGGCCCCCAGACATGATATAATGCTAACACTTGCTCTGGGAGCATAAGAGAAGGTGGAGTGGACTGATTATCTTTTACATGTCATTTCTACCTTAAATGTAATTTGTTTTTGCTTCATTTGAAAGGTATCCTGTTACTATGAGATACAGTCTGTATATTTTTAAAAAAACCAAATAAGAAGATTGCAGTATGAAATGCAGTTCAGGACAATCACTTTAGGGTCATGAGGAAAATAGGAAATGTAAAAATAGTTAGAAATAGATAAATAATGACCTTGGCATAGACGAATTAGCACAGTACTTCAGAAGTTCCAATCAAGAGAGCAATCTAACTTATTGTACATAAGTACAATATGACCTTGACCCCTATTCAGTATAGATACTTCTGGAAAAGAAGGATGCTTCAGTATATTTGGAGACAGGATTATAACATAAAGCATGGGGAAGGAGATTTAATCTCCATTTCGAATTTTCCGAACCAAAGCCTGCTCTTTGTAGAAACTTAAGAGTTCAAGGAGAAGTTTGAAACCCTGGGATCAAGGCTGCCTTTCCTCTGGATTCTTGCACCAAGCTGAAAGTTCTGTTTGATGCCCTAAATAGCTCCTTCCAATTCCATGCTTCAATGATTCTCCATCTGAATTATTAAGAGCTCACTGCAGGCACAAACTCATTAGGTGGCCTCAGTAAAGTCTCTTATCCAACAGCCCCAGTCTCTGTTCCATGGAGTTGAGTTGATGGTGGTGATTATGACACCAAATCTAAATGCATGGTGCATTTATAATATATATATATTGGTGCATGGTGCAATAATATATATATTATTAATGAATTAACCATTTATATATTATTAATGAATTAACCATAATGCACAAATTATGACTGCATAATAATTCATTAGAATTACTTAGATAAATGTGAGTGAAGTGATTTGGTGATTATGACACCAAATCTAAATGCATGGTGCATTTAGAAAAAAAATTATATATTATTAATGAATTAACCATAATGCACAAATTATGAATGCATAGTATTTCATTAGAATTACTAGATAAACGTGAGTGAAGTGATATGGGCACTTCAAAGCAGCTAGTAGTAAATACCAAGAGTGCATTCTGACAGCAGTTTCTACATTTTGCTTCCATTGGGTAGTACTACATTGGGTAGTCAGAATTCAAAATTCTTAGAGAAATCACCTTGTCAGGAAGTGGACTTCATAGACATGAAGTGTTGTACCATGTTGCACATTGCTCATTAGTTAAGTAACAACAATCACTGATCAATTGCTGTTTTTACACTAAGCTATTCTGGGTTTTAACTTACGATTCAGTGCAAGTGCAGTTGGTAAGTCTCGAAATATATAATGTAAGGGAGCCAGTTTGAGGTAGGTTAAGATATCAGGCTAGAAACCAAGAGATGATGAGGTCTAGTAGCTGCAAAGGAACAAAGGAACAAAGTCAACAGGTTGACCTTGGGCCAGTCACTTTCTTTCAGCCCTAGGAAAGAAACAATGGCAAGCCGCTTCTGAAAAAAAATGCCCAAAAAACTGGAGGAGCTTGTCCAGGCATTTTCTGAGAATTGGACCTGAATTGGAACAGAAGAGATAGTAGGTACAGAAAGAAAGAAAGAAAGAAAGAAAGAAAGAAAGGAGACAGACAGATAGGGTTAGGATTAGGGTTAGGGTTAGAAATGCTTGGGTATGATAAGTGCAAAATAGGGTTAGCAAAATAGCTGCTGCCAAAGACGTCTAGGGAGAACATCCTATCACTGAGATATCATCCAAGAATAAATCCCCATATGCCATTTTCAGAGGCTCAGATGATATGAAGATGGCCTTTAAAATATGCTCCATATGTAGAAATGGAAAATAAGGCAATTTTTTATTTTATTATTTATTTATTTATTTATTAGAATTTGTCAAACAAAAATGAGAACAAGAATAAAAAAATAAAAATACAATGACAGGGATGATAGGCACGTTAGTACACTTATCCACGCTCCCTCTACTGACCACTTAAGTATGATGTAAGGTCCATGGAAGTCAATTTGTGACTGAAACTGTGAAAATTTGTAGCTGAAACAACTGAATCAGGTAGAGCATTCCAGACTTTGCCAACTCTATTACAGAAATCATATTTTTTACAGTCAAGTTTAGAATGAGTTTAAAGCAGTTGTTCATGCACGTTATTGTGATTAAAAAAAAAAAGTCATATACAGATAAAACATTACTACGTATAATTTTGTATGCAATACCTAGGTCTGACCACAATCCAAACCAAGAATTTCAAGCCTAGTAGCATTAGGGAATTCTATTATGTACAGAAGAGTGCAAGACTTTTCTCGTGAAATACTTCTGGACCTGCTCAATTGTACTGATGCCAGATATATGGTGGGGATTCCCAACAGTTGAGCAATACTCTGATTGGACTAGCATAAGTTTTGTTATTGGACTAGCATAAGTTTTATTACCTCTAATTAACAATATAATGTTTCCCGGAAAAAAATTGTGCAAAATTAAATTTACAACTCTTAATACTTTTTCAGCAATCCTGTTATAGTGAACTTTGGTGCATGGATGCCAGGCTTTTACCATTATGTTTATTTCCAAGAATGGGCTCCACATAAGGCCCACCAATTATCCATAGAAAATAAAAATGGCTGGCTGCAATCAAAACCCTACTATAATAGCCATTTTAAGAATAGTAACGATCCTGTTGATAGCCTTTTTCTGTAAGTTGTCACATCATACTTTCAAAATAGACCAAACAGTGGAAGAAACTTCTTTACCTGTAATTCTGGAAATTACTGTGAACTGTTGCTTAGAATGTTTCTCAGCAAAGATTTACTTAGAATAAAGGCAGAAGAATCTTTAACAAAAAATGAACTCTTCTTTAACAAAAGGAGAAAACATATCAGTGTGTCCAAATATTTAAAGAACTTTGATAAGAGCCCTTCTCCACCAGAATATAGATAATCCCTGCTGAGAAGCTAATATTTCAATCAGTGTTCTTTAATAAAGATATTCAAAAACCAGCAGGTTATTCATCTAAAAGCTTCTGCTGACGTTTTCTGGTGATTACTTGCTATAAAAGTATTACATTCCACCAGAACCCTGATGGGAAATGTTAAATGTGTAAGAATATCTGGAGGTTCTTATTAGCACCAGAAGTAACAAAAGTCTGACAGGTCTTACATTACAAAACCACATTTTCTAGAAGGCCACTGCTTTTAAAATCAATGGCCAAAGTAAGACGACTAAACCAATATCACTTTCAATCTGGAGACACACAAATGGCAATAACAGATCAGGACTTCATCTGCAAACTTTCAAGAGTTCAAAGTTGAAATGAAATGTATTTGTGCATCTTGAAAACTAGGGTGTACTCTTTTAAGCAAATAGTCCGTTTGACTCAAGGCTAATTCCCAGGACAGAATTGCCAACCAACTGCAGTAGAATATTTGCAGCCTGTATTTATTTGTTACTCAACGGATATCCAGATTTTATTTGCGCAAATTTCTAAATTCTAAAAAACAATTCTAAAAGTGCAAAACACAACACGGAACCATAAAGTTGCTACAATCAAAATAAAATTAAAAGTGAGTTACATTATTATTATTATTTAAAAAAAAATCAAATTCAGAAAAGTATCATTCAAAAAATTAAGCATTGGAAGTATGGTAACAGAAATAGTATTTTGCCATTTTTCAAACTGCTGGAAATATAGGGGCCAAGCAAATCTGTTTTTGGAGATGTATTCCATATCCAGAAAGATACACAGGAGAAAAAGCTCTAGTTTGGCTACAAAATAGTAAGCTTTTAGAAATTTCTTCAGAAGGGTCTACTACAACAATTTGCCACAGCCAATTTGCCCTGGCCAACTTGCTGCAAGACAACTCTTGCTGTGAGACAAGAGTTATACTATAATATCAAAGAAATAGTGAAATAGAATAATTAAAGAACCGATGCAAAAGGAGGGACAGAATGAAATGGAAATCAAATTGGAAAAACTTAAATAATTGTTATTTCTTTTAAATAATTAAGTAGAATTGTTAAATTGTCCCACAGCAAGTTGTCTCAGGGTGAATTGGCTGTGACAAGTTGACTTGCAGCAAGTGAGTTGGCCATGGTGAGTTGGCCATGGTGAGTTGGCCACAGTGAGTTGGCTGTGGCAAGTTGTTCCATTCCCTTCAGAAGGACTCTGCAAATACATGTTATTGCTTGTATTTGCTAGAAAAGTAATGGGTGAAGGCTCGTTTATCTATTCCCACAGTCTAATGGATGAGCAGGACAATATAAATTCTTTTTGTTATAAATTTGTTATAAATTCTCTTCCCCTTGCTGCAACAGCTGAGGCTCGGTTGTAGAATCCTGATGAGCTTGGGCAACTGAAAGTCTAGCAACTTCTACTAAACCTCCACTCTCAACTTTGACAGGCTTAACTCTCCCTTCTTATCTCTAGGGCAGGGGTATGAAACTCACTTTCATCGAGGGACACATAAGGATTGTGTTAGACCAGGGATGGGCAATTATGG
Organism: Myanophis thanlyinensis; assembly: GCA_017656035.1. Classification (NCBI taxonomy): domain Eukaryota; kingdom Metazoa; phylum Chordata; class Lepidosauria; order Squamata; family Homalopsidae; genus Myanophis; species Myanophis thanlyinensis. Next base: position 9,844 of record JAEANM010009905.1, read on the forward strand.
CTCCTTCATGACTCGTGGCTTCAACTCCCAGAATTCCTGAGCCAGCATGGGATGGTCATAGCTGGGATAGGTGTGGCCAGTTTGTGTTGGGAATACCTGAGGTGGCCTGAGCACTCTGTCAGTGTCGGGAATACCTGAGGTGGCCTGAGCACTCCATTTTTTAAAACAGGGTCCTGAGCTCCGTTTTTGGCTGTGATGGCCTTTGCACATGGCCCTTGTGAGCTCTGTTTTCAACTGCAATAGCATCCTACAACCTCTGCCAGCAAAAATGGAGCTCAGGAGGGCCATGTGCAGCCCTCCTGAGCTCCATTTTTGCTAACAGAGGCACCACGGGCCAGTCTTTCAGTGTTTCTAGGGTGGCCCTGCAGGCCAGATCTAAACACCCCATGGGCCGAATCCGGCCTCCAGGCCTTGAGTTTGACATCCCTGCTCTAAGGCAAAGGAAAACAACACTTTTTGCATTTTGTTAGTGGGAATGTTTTCTTTTTTATGTATCTTTTTTAGCAGTGAAAGTGGCAAGAAGAAAAGCAATAATGGTGGCACCAAGGGAGAACAAATGCTGAGCTCTACTCATCTGTTTATGGTTGTTGCTGTTGAGCTGCTTCTAACTCTTTATGACCTGATGGACATTTTTGGTCTGCTTGTCAGTCAGCAAAGTCCTTTGATTCCTTGTAAGGGTCCTATTTGTGTCATCAATAATATTATTTAGCTCTCTTCCTTTTATCAGTGTCTTTTTTAATTGCCTTTGATTTTGTTAAGCATCTGGATCTTTTTCAGAGACTCATGCATTATGTGTCAAAAATGTTAAAGCTTTAGCTTCATTCTTAGTACTTCTAGGGAGCAATCTGGTTTTCCTTCATGATGCTGAATGATTTATTCTTCTGGTGGTCCAAGATATTCTCAATGCAATTCAAAGACATCAATTTTTCTCTATTCAGCCATTCTGATTGATCTAGTTTTCACAGCCACATATTACAATTAGGAAAACCTTGGCTTTGAGTATTTTTGTTCTCTCTGCAATGTATCTACATTTTAATATTTTGTCTAAAATGAGTCATGGTGTACTTTCTAAGCAGCAGAGCTCTTTTTATTTCATTGCCACCACCCTTGGAAGTTTCGAGCCTGAGAATATAAACTCTGTAACAACTTCAACTTTTTGGATTGGATTTCTTACAAGGTGGTTAATTAAAAAAAACACTTTTCCATTTGCATTGGTGTGCCATTGTCTGATGACATGTGGTGTGTGTGTGTGTGTGCGTGTGTGTGTGTTGAGTCAATGTTGATTGCTGTCAACTGCTTGGATAACTTCAGTTTTCTTAGCAAGATTTCAGAAGTGGTTTGATATGGCTTCCTTCCTACGGCTGAGGGAGAATTGCCTGGCCCAAGATCACTCAGCTGATTTTGTGCCTAAAGTGGGATTAAAACAAAGAGTCTCTTAGTTTCTAGCCTGGTGCCTTAACCACAAATGACTTTCCAGGGAATGAGAAATAGACTGGGGGAAGGAAGACAAGAGGACTGCTAAACATTTTTTGGAACCATTTCAGATAGGGGGATATTTAAATCTTTTTATTTAAGATTGTATTTCTTTAGCAGATGGAAGATGTTAATAACTTTCCTTTTCCTTTAGATACTTTAACTATTTCTTTGATAGTTTTAGTTCGTTGAGTTATTGATTGTAATCCAGTGGCTGGAGTAGTTGGCTGACATACAGTTGTTTATAGGTTCCAAACATGCTCAGAAAGGGCTGGAAATTTTCTAGTGTAAGATACCAGGAAGGTTTTTTTATCCATGCTGTCAATCTGAACTACAGATATGCCAATGATATGTCTCAACAGAAAACATATTATAATATGGGAACTCTTTCCTTAGTATTTGAAGCCTATACCATCATCCTTCATCTGACTAATGAAGTGGGACAGCCTTCATTTCCCACCCTTTTCTTTTTAGGTTTTCCAAAATCACAGCAGCAATGTTTGCTACTCATTTCAGGCAAGAAATGAATAGAACCACATTCTGTTATGGAAGGTAATAGAACTGTGTCCCAAGCAAATTTAATAACCCTGTTAAAAGTCAGGTTCCAAAAGGGTATCTATTTTTTGCTCTAATGATGACACTAAAGGTATTGATTTATAGACCAGCACAACTTGGGAAAAGCCGTTAACAATTGGGGAGTCAATGGCCATTTCATCTGCCAACTGAAGAATGTTTTATAATAACCCAGAAGCAATGGTTAGATTGGAATACGGATCACATAAATGTTTCTAAATTGGGAAAAGCATTAAACAAGATGATGGTTTTATGCTGTTATCTTTATTTATTTACCTTATATGCTGAACAAATGAAGAGAAATTCTGGACTAGAAGATGTGTAAATTGTAATTAAACTGGCACGGTCTAACAACTTGGATATGTTATTCACACCTTAGTCACTGACAAACTTAGTCATTGACATATCTCAGACATATTTTGATGGTTGGAAGCAAGGAAAACTTAAATATAATCTCCTGGTAAAAGTCCCAGTCTATGGCTCATCCTGTAGTGTAAAGGATAACATTGTAGATCGTCATATATCAACATACAGTATGTGCTGGGATATATCAACTACTGGTATGTGCTGGGCCCTTTTGAACTCTAAACTCAGCCATGAACTTAGGATGAGCTCTAGTTTTTCATCCTTCATCATTCATGCAAATGAAAGGTGACTTAATGCAGTGGTCCCCAACCTTTGGGGTACACCAGGGACCAGTTCTGTGAAGAGAGGTTTTTCTGCATAATGGAGGGGGTATGGTTTCATGTGCTGCCTGCATCCCATGGATGGGCTTTGATTGTTTGAGCAGCCCAGTTTCTGGCATGCCATGGACCAGGACCCCCTGACTTAGTGCATTTAAAGACATCTGCATGCTAAGGTCTATATTCTTCAGTCTGCTTCTGAATTAATTATTGAATTCAACAACATGCAAGGAGTGTTAGATCTGCTCCAGAAATTGCCTCTCCCTATGGAAACAATCTATTCTAACCTGGATTTTGAATGGAACAGAATCCCATCAGTTAAATAAAATGGGATATCCTTCTCCCCTGCTCCAAGGAGAAGTAGGTGGTTAAAAGTCTATGGAGATTCTCAGTCATCCAAGGTCACGGTTGTCCCAAAGGTGCTTTTTCGAAAGACAACTGGACTTTCTTTGTTTTTTCTTGAAAATGTTTCACTTCTCATCCAAGAAGCTTATTCAGAAGCTTCTTGGATGAGAAGGAAATGTCTTCAAGAAAAAAAACAAAGTCCTGCTGCCTTTTGAAAAAACATCTTTGGGATAGAAAATTAATGGTATTTCTGACATGAAATCAGAATTACCATATTTATCAGTGTATAACACGCACTGGCGTATAACACGCACCTTAATTTTAAGAGAGAAGTTTCAGGAAAAAAACTAACGTATTTATGGGTGTATAACGTGCACATGCGATTTCCACATTCTTTTCAAGAAAAAAAAGTGCGCGTTATACACCCATAAATACGGTATATATATTTGAGTTATATCAAATGGATCAAAACCAGAAAATTACAGAATGAAATCGATAGGAAACGGTTCTTTCCAAGCCTGTTTTCTGATTTTTTTTTCCCCCCTCTTTTATTTTGCTTCATCCTAGATAATTACTACGGTACTCCCAAGCCTCCGGCTGAGCCAGTCCCACTGCTATTAAATGTCACAGATCAGATCCTCCCAGGAGCAACACCCAGTTCGGAAGGCAAACGGAAAAGAAACAAGTCAGTGAGTAACATGGAAAAGACAGGGATCGAGCCTCCGGAAGAGGAAGAGGAAGAGAAAGCTGTGGTCAACGGCAATAGTGTGGCAATCACACCAGGTGAGAACATTTTCTCCCAGGTATTTATGCAGGCCTAGGGTTGCATTAACGGAAGGATTAGAATCAAGATCACATGAAATGTTGCTGCCGTTCTATAATGCCACCCTTGAAATATGGCATCTAGTTTTGGGCACCACAATATAAAAAAAGATGTCGAGACTCTGGAAATTGTGCAGAGAAGCGCAACAAAGAGGATTAGGGGAGTGGAGAATGAAACAAATGAAGAACAGTTGCAGGAATTGGGTATGTCTAGACTAGTGATCCTTATGGGGATGCGGTGGCTCAGTGGCTAATATGCTGAGCTTCTTGATCTGAAAGGTCGGCAGTTTGGTGGTTCGAAACCCTAGCAGCACGTAATGGAGTGAGCTCCCGTGACTTGCCCCAGCTTCTGCCGACCTAGCAGTTTGAAAGCATGCAAAAAATTACAAGTAGAAAAATAGGGACCGCTTTGATGGGAAGGTAACAGTGCTCCGTGCACCTTTGGTATTTAGTCATGCCGGCCACATGACCCCGGAATCATCATCAGACACCGCTGGCTCTTCGGCTTACAAACGGAGATGAGCAGCGCCCCCTAGAGTTGGGAATGACTAGTAGGTATGTGCGAGGGGAACATTTATCTTTGCCTTTAGTCTAGTGAAAAGGATGACTTAAGGGGGACATGACAGCAGTCTTCCAATATTTGAGGGGCTGCCACAGAGAGGAGGGGATCAAACTATTCTCCAAAGCCCCTGAAGGCAGGAGAAGAAGCAACAGATGGAAAGGGATCAAGAAGAGAAGCAGCCTGGAACTAAGGGGAAATTTCATGACTGTGAGATCAATTAACCAGTGGAACAGCTTGCCACCAGAAGTTGTAGGTGCTCCATCACTGGAGGCTTTTGAGAAGAGAGTGGATAGTCATTTGTCCAGGATGGATCTCTTGCTTCAGCAGTGTGTTGGACTAGAAGACCTCCAAGGTCCTTTCCAACTTTGTTATTCTGTTATTATGTTGTATAATCAGTATTTGCACACATATAGTAACCACACAAAAAACTTCCCCCTTACATCTCACACAGTCTCTGAAGATGCTCTCATCCAGGAATATTTACGATTCCTTCCCTCTGGGTCAGGATTGTGAATTTTCGACCAGGAAACTCACTTAACAAATGTCTTGCTTAACATCAGATAATTTTGGGCTCAGTTTTGGTCGTAAGTCAAGCTCTACTACCTGTGTGGAGCAAAAGACCCAAAAGTCATTCAGGGGAATCCTGCTTTAAAATAATTAAAAGTCCAGCATGGTCCATTTAAAAATAAATAAATGTATAACTGCAGTTATACAGTTCCAAGTGAGATGAAAATCTCTCTTTTTTTCATAACCAATGTTTGGGGCATTTTTTTTTTTTAAATGCACAGAAATATTGCCGGATCCATATCGGCAGCCAGGAAGATGCCAAAGTCAGTTTTTAAAGTGATGTATAGTTTAGGATATAAAAAATGACATGAGCATAGCTTATCTCTATAAGTGTAATGTCCTCCATTCTTCTTCCAGCCTGCATTTTTCTGCAGATTTTTTCTTCCAACTGCACCCACCTAATTCCTAAACTGGAAAAAATATTTCTCTGTCTAGAAATATTGGAAAAGATTGTTAATGGTTAACATTAACAACGAAACCTCAATAAAACAAGAGTAAATTTATGTCTCTGTGGAGGGCGGTTTCCCCTCCCCTCCCCTCCCCTCCCCCGATTATAGGAAATCCATTAAGCTGTTGCCTGAGAATATGGAAACATACTTTTAATTATGTAATTTCCTAAGGGCAAGTTAAATAAGCAGCCACCTGATAGGTGATTCAAAGCCGGAAGCTAATGCAACAAGGAAAATTGAGATCATTTACCCATCATCTTCCATACAATAGGGATTAAATATCACTGAATAAAATCTGGGACGGTGTGATTTCCCCCCCCCAAAAAAAAATAATAGAATGGTTGTGGATGCAACAAATGCGAAGGAAAATATTGTTGGCAAGGTTGCTGATTATTGAACGGCAGGTGTTTGCATTTCCTGCGACGGAGAGGGGTGACAGAAAGAAATGGCTTTTATCCCAGCTCTGAAAGATATTTTAATCAGAATAGAGCTGGAAGGGACTTTGGAGGTCATCTAACCCAACCCCCCTGCTCAAGCAGGAGACCCTATACCAGGGGTGGGCAAAATTTTTGACTGGCGGGCCACAATGCTTTCTAAAATTTGACAGAGGGAGCCGGGCCAGAATAGGAGAATGGTGTGTTTGTGTGAACTACTATAAATTGGATGTGGCCCGCGGGCCGTAGTTTGCCCATGTCTGAGCTACACTTACCGAACCATAAAAGTTTGTTGTTTGTCTTCACCAATGCAATAGGGAAAAGCTTGACTTACAATTCCTCATGAATAAGGA
>JAEANM010009906.1:0-16104 GCA_017656035.1 Myanophis thanlyinensis
CTCTCTCTCTCTCTGTCTCTCTCTCTTTCACCCCTGACACAGGTGTGGAGTGAGTTGGGCTGGAATTGGAAGTGGTCAGCTGACTGGTGGTCGACTGAACCCCAGGAAGAATTATGCCCTTCCAGCACTCCTCTGCTACCCCCTTGCTCTTAGCACCCCCTAAGTCATCCCCCCCAGGTACCACCCACTTTGAGAACCACTGCTGTAGACATGAGACCATATTACACAGTGTTCCAGAATTGGCCCACATCATGCAGAATTTCAGATTTGGACAATTCCAATACAAACATGGTAAATTTAGTGTCTTTAAATAATAGAATTGTATGAAAGGAAAATATCAAACAAAGCTGCCAGTAATGAATAATATTTATAAGCTAGCCACCATGTAGATAAACAATTGTATACATGTGTACTAGCCTCTAAGAAATGAATTTGGGATTTGCTCTCTTTAGAGGAAACTGTTGGGAAGCATAAGCTATTTAATCATTATAGTTCTTGTTTTGAAAACATTGCCAAACACATGCTTTCAAATAAGTGTAGAATAGAAGCAGTCATCATTTCACCTTGTTGTATAGATTTTATATATGAGAGAATAAAGATATTCATTTACTGAACAATAGCTCAGATCTTAGCTCTTGGCCATTTGACTGTGCCCCCAATTTTTATAGTCAATGACATAGAATTACAGTAACTCAGAACATTGGGAAATTGTGATGCAATGTAATTTGTATTGAATTATACTGAAAGGGTGGAAGCATAACCCAAGTTAGTTCTGTTTATTAAAATATATGGTCACAGACCAAGTGTAACCTAAGCTATGTATGCAGTTATTGTTTTTAGAAATTCTTGTACATTTATTCAGTTTGTGTATTTTCAGATAATCTTTCCCTAAAATGATTTCAAAGTAAATGGACTGATGGACAAAAAGGTCATGAAGTAAATACTTATCATGAAGAAATAATTTCTGGTTTGGTTAATGTATGAGTAAAATAAATTCATACATTTATAATTATCATGTTGCACAAGAAGTACTTCGGAAAAAAATACTGTTATCTTGTGAGATATTTGTGTGAGTTTGAGTTTGTGTAAATGCTAGTGTGTGTGTGTGTGTGTGTATAAAACCACAGCTTTTACCAGCCATTCTTTCTATTGTGTTTTACCTCCAACACCACCAATACTAGCCTACAGTAAAACAAGTACATTCCAAGATCAAGAAAGATCTGAACTCATATATTACAATGCTGGTAAATATTTTACATCTTTTTATGGTTTTATGCATGCTAATTGTGTTTCTATAAGGAGACCCCAAAATTTAGAAATAATTCAAACATATTTTTTTTAATAAAAACCCTATAAACGGACATCCCTCACTTGATTTCTAAGGCTTTAATACAATTAGATGTCTATGTAGATTCTCAGTCATCCAGGTCATGGTTGTCCCAAAGATACTTTTTCAAGAGGCAACTGGACTTTCTGGTTTTTCTTTGAAAATGTTTCACTTCTCACCCAAGAAGCTTCTTCAGGTCTGACTGGAGGATGGAGAAATTAATTAATACAATTAGAATTAAGCTGTATTTCTTCCTTTAGGATTCAGTTAAGAGACTAATGATTCAATTTTTGGCAAAATTCTCACTGACAGACAGCTTTTGAGAGCTTCTCATCTTACTAAACAAGTTTGTTCAATGATTCAGCATCTTATGGTATTTTTTTTGTTAGCAATAGCAATGGTGCTTCATGACTTGGGACCTGGGTACTTACGGGACTGCCTATTGCCACCATCAGCCTCCCACCGACCTGTGCCTCCTTGGGGTTCCATTATCTGGACGGTGTTGTCTGGCAGCCCCAAGGGTTTGAGCCTTCTCTGTGGGGGCACCCTCCCTTTGGAACGAATTGCCCCCGGAGATCCGGACCATCATGGACCTATGGACCTTCCGGTGCACATTAAAAACCTATTTGTTCCAACAGGCCGGTCTGGCCTAAGTACTATTGGTTGAGGGTTTTAAATTACTTTTAAACTGGTTTTTTTAAATTTGTAATTTCTAATCTTTTATATCAGGTTTTTAATTTGATCAGCTACCTAAATTAGTTAATTTTAATTTGTTTTTAACTGTCGTCTATGTTGTATTTCTTTTAGATGGCTGTACACCACCCCGAGTCCTTTGGGAGAGGGGGCGATATAGAAATTAAATTAATAAATAAACAATAGCAATAGCCATAACAATAGTATTGAGGCTTATACGTGTTTGTGTGTGAATAGGACATCACAACAGGACTCCTTGTTAGCACTTTTTTATCCTTGGTTCGATTAAAATTCTGGCTGAATAAAAGTAGAGAATTGAAGATTTAGATATTCATATATACAGAGTCAATATTTCCTATTTTTTCCTACTGTCTAACTGTACTTCTTCCCTCCCCCTGACTCTTCATCTTTTAAAAAATATTCTACATACCCCTCACATGGCACTCCTAAGGGAGATTGTGGTTGATTAAATGTCCCTGAAGGATCAAGGACAACATCATGGTAGAGTTCTGTTGGCAGATAGTGAATTCAGCCTGGCACAGTCTTTCTAGAGTAAGGAAAGATTGTGAGATCACCCCCTTTCACTCCAGAAAGCTGCTCCACATGAGAAAACGGTAGGAAATGAGGTTGACTTATGTGTTGAATGGCTGGGAACCGAACAATTTCAACTAACTTCACAGCTGTAATGGAGCCTATATGGATACAAAGTTCACATAAACCTCACTTTCTTAAATATGTTTAATGCAACTAAAGAAAACTTTTCTGAGTGGGAAGATAAGAGAATTCCACTTGATGAGTCAACATTTTTTCCGGATTAAAAAAGAAAAAAGAAATAGTTTTAAAAGTTTTAAAATTTTTTTGGCAAAAAGCATAAGGAGGGGATGCAAGAAAAAAAATAATAAATTGAAACTACTTGGAGCCTTAGTTGGGGAATGCTTCCTTCCGCCTTCACTTTTAGATGGGAAAAACAAATACTGATTAGACTGGATGAGTATTTCTAATATTAGAGAAAGGAAGAAATGAGAAAACAGGCAAGCAAAGCAAACCAATAAAAATTCTTTATTTCCTTAATGTAAACCAATTTCCTCAATATGGCAGAGAGTTCTATCAAGAATAATTTTAAACTGAGAAAGGAAAGAAATTGCTACATTTCAGTTGTTCTAATTAGAAATGCACAGGTAATAAATGAAATACAGGGACAAATAGCCCACAAAGAATTCAAATGGGCTGTTATAGCAATACCTATCTATACTAATGATGATAATGAAACATAAATAGGCTGATGGATACATGGATTCTGCATCATCAATGACCGTGAAAGCCTCAACATAGTTTCCAAATGTGCTCTTATTTGCTTTGACATGCTTGTGAAATTCAACTTTTTTTGTAGTATAAAAATATAAACGATCAATCTCTACTCTAGACCCCAGGATATAGACTGTAGAACAAATAAGATCCATCTAGTAGCATTTGCAGAAAGTGGTCAAAATAGGAAAATGGTGGTCATAGCCTCATGATATGATCCGTATTCCTTTTGGATAAAGCAGTATATTAAATTTACCTGCACATATGAAAGAGAGAAAGCTTAAATTCTGATATCAGATCTAAAGCTCTGCTTGTTTTAACATACAGTTCTTGCAGATGCTATTGCTATCATTTATCTCTCCAGTTATACTCTGTTTTCTAAGCTTTCTAAGCAACTTGAAGTAGCAATAACAATAGCTCTTAGACTTATATACTGCTTTATAGTGCTTTTATAGCCCTCTCTAAATGGCTTGCAGAGTCAGCATATTGCCCCCAACAATTGAGTCCTCATTTTACCCACCTCAGAAGGATGGAAGGCTGAGTCAATCTTGAGCCTGTGGGATTTGAGCTGCCAAATTGCAGGTAGCCAGCAGTCACAGAAGTAGCCTGCAGTACTGCACTCTAACCACTTTGCCACCAAGATTCTTCAAGAAATTTTTTTTTAAATGCCAAAGTGATTGTTTCATAAATAAAAAACATATCAATAATTATGCATGTCTATGTGTTGTATTTTTATAACCCACATTCCTTTTGTTTTCATGGCAATTACAAATCTATCCATCTGATCTGAAAGAGATGGGGCTAAGGGAACAATGGTAGCAAATAGCCAATGATACTTTATCATTCATTTGTACTTTCAAATTGGATCTATTTAAAAAAAAAAACCTGAACAATTAATTTAGGATTACATTAGTGAAAGGTAGGAGCCAGTTATGATTTTCTACTGTTTCCTTCCAGATTGATTTTCAAAGGGCAGGACACATACATACATAGAAGCTTAGCACATATAAAAACCACAGCGAATTTTCAATTAAAAATTGTCTGGAAACAGTCTATGATTGATTTTGTTGAAAAGAAATTAATTAGTACACTTGACAAATAATAGATTAGGATAACAATAAGACTGAGAGGTAAGAAGTAAAATAAAAACAATTTGACAAGTGAGAAACTTCTGGAGCTCATAGAAATGAAGATAAGCTCAAACAAAAGTTAGCTGAAGCACAGGAAAAACAAAATGTCCTTTGCCCAAGGTAAAAGAAAGAACTATGATCGTCAGATATGAAATCTATTTGGTATGTTATTTTAATGAATACATGCACACACAATATTTTAATATATTGAGATATAGCAAAGCATTCTTTTACATTTTTTCACTCTTCACTTATTTCTATCAATCCCATTCGATAGAAAAGAAAAAGTTTTGATATTGTTTTTAAAAATAGAAATGATTTTGGCAAAGTCTAAAGAGATTGAATGGCAGACTACTTGCATTTAATTTTTAAATTATGAAATGGCCAACAGGGGCAAAAGAGAAGCTTTCCATTGGAATATTTACAATTTTGTGACTTCATTTTGTTGATTCACTGGTGAGCTGGTTTCAGAAAAATTATGGCCTGTAAACATGGATGGGTACTAAATTGAGGAAGATGGTTGCTGTTCCAAGATCTACAACAGCTCAAAGTGGGGCATTGACTGAAGATTTTTTAGTAGTTTCTGTTTGGTCAAAGGAAGCAAAACACAGATTTCATTATGGTGTTCCTTGTCTTTTGCATTTCAAGGTTGAATGGGCAAGGACCTTGAGCAGAGTTAGAATGATGGTGAAATGCCATAAGATTCCTGTTTTTAATTGATAAGCTTGTTTTCTCTGTCTGTATGTCTTAAGGGATCCTAAGAAAGAAGTCATGATGAATCTCTTCCAATGGTTTATTTCAGTGTGTGAAACTTGGGAAGACAGATGGGATACCAAGAAGTGTGATTTAAAAAAAGTACATCAACTTGTGCAACTTTATTACAATAAAGCACGTTCAAAACAAAAGAAATTCTAAAGAGATGTGACAGCATCCAGAGAATAAGGTATAAAAGAAAGCATCTCTTTTAGGAGAAGACAGTCCTTGGGGAATAGGAAAAATAACTGTTGACACAATATTTCTTTAACAATCTAACTCAGGGTTACTTGTTTCAGCAATTAAGTACAAAGTTAATTAGTATTATAAATGTTTAGTAGAACTATGAATGTGTGATTTTTTCTTTTTCAGTATTTTCAGTAATACTATTTGTAATTTATGGCTGCACACAGATTGGGTTGTGAAAATTAGATCCATACTAGTTATGGATCAGAATTCAGGAAAAGAGCTCTCCTCCACCATTTTTAAAAAAAATCTCAATTGAAGTAGTCCAGACTCAGAAATAATTAAACACCTTCATCCTTGCTTCTTAGGTCCACAATATTTAACTTCATTGTTTTATATATAGATGATATATAGATATAGTAGTAAAATAAATAAATAAGAATAAATAATTTAAAGCTTTCTTAATAGTAGATAGTATGTGATTAGGATCTCGCCCATCTAATCAAATCAAATCAAATTTTATTCATCACATGCACAGTCATACATGGTACGAAATGCAGTGAAATGTGTATCTATATGTAAAAACTACAATAGCTGACTAATGCAGTGCACTAAGCGTACAGTATGTGTTCCTGGATTTTGAAACTTCATATTTAATTTTCTGTAGAAACTATGCTTGAACTATGTTAAAGTCATAATCCTTATTCAGTTAAAATCCATATGTGAAATGCAAAAATAAATTCATGCAAAAATGAAATGCATTCACTCCCTTATCTATATCTGCATATAGAGCTAACTTTGGATTGTTGTTGGTTTTTGAATGCTGGCCTTTTTTCCATGATTAAATAGATGGCTAACAAAAAGAAGATCTAGGACTAAAGTGATACAAGTTGAGGCAAGTGCTTTGAGTCATTCTCCTGATATTCAGAATGTGAGAAGTAGGATTGTATATGTCCCACTTCCCGTTGATGTGAAAAGAAAAGAGAAAAGAATTATGTCATTCCCACATGTAAATTAGTCTTTCTTGGTGAAACTGGAAGCTGTCTGTTTCCACAGCTCCTGAGCACAGGGACAGAGCTTGCTACATGTTCTATGATACTTATAAACATCTTCCCTGATTTTCAAATAAATATTAGTGTGATGAATTGAAAAAAAATCCCAGAAAAAGAGTGACAAATTATGTTCAGATTGTGGTTGAGAAAACTATAAATATATCCATAAAGTCACCAGGTGTTAAATTTGACTTGAAAGAGACTTGGCTTAATTTACTTAGCCATAGAGAAAATCCCAAGAAAATAATGGATTGGAACAGAAAAAGAATGCAGCTGATGTTCCCAAAGACGCTGGGAACAGAAAAGAAGGAATGAAGAAGAGTAGAAAGACAAGTTTTAAACAGATCACTAAAGGATCATTTCCATCTTATAAAAAAGAACCTCTGGTCCAAATATAGAGTAACTAGCAAGATTTGTATTTCCAACTTATGAAGGTCTGGATAGATATCTAAGACTTTACTACATTCCTCTTCTTTCTACATAAAATATTTTAATCATAGGCATTAGCAAATGGATAGAAGTAGTTTTAAAAACAGGATTTAATTGTCAAGAAAATATTCTCTTTTTTTCTAAGGCACTGGCCTCTGATATTACCTTGCCCATTAACAGGGAATTTGTGTAGGAAATTAAAACTTTTGTTACGACTAATCAAAACAATAATAACAATGAACAATAATTAAAAGAAGAATTCTAGAGGCAAGATTATTAGGAGACACACCTGCAGATTTCAGGAATCCTACAAAAAGTAGAACACATATGAGTTTTTATTATTTTTACAAATGGCACTAGAAATATGGAATGGCAATTGCATAAAAAATAATTTGGGCAAAACTTTCAGAGTTGTTATTATTGCACTGTAATTTGTAGATTCTATCCACAGCAAGAATGACCCCAGACTTTGTTCCAATTATAATCAATCTATCTCAAATCACAGAGTGATAAAAAGGGAGGCAGTCTTATACCTATCAACTCTATATATGCATACACAAAGATCCATGCATGGATGTGTAGCATATAGATGATATATATTTAAGTTTTGATGGGTAAACTTTGAGCATCAGTCTTTGACAACACGATGGCTCACATCTTTTCTTTATTATTATATTTTCATTGAAACTGAACATCCTAGTTTAGAAGATTTAAAGCAGTCTATGTGAGGATCAGTGCACTCTCCTTTGAGAAATCTGTCACTGTCATTTCACTGCTTGAGACTTATGAATGGGTCTATTGTTGCAAACAGCTGTAGCATGAAGACATTTAAGCTAGACATTACTGCCTGTGGTGTTTAGTGCTCCAAATATTTCAAACACTGACATTACAAATTATAGAAAGTTTAAAAACAAAACAAACAAAAATGCTGTCTGCATAGCCTATTTAACTTGCCTTTCCTTTTATGGTCTTGATCAGAACATAATTGTATTATGCTGGCTATGCATTTAATCCCAGCTAGTCAGAATGAAATAAGAAAGGCAGGTGATGAAGGCTGCTTTATTTTATGGCAAAAATCTTATAATTTTGGAAACTCAGAGTAGAAAATGTAGTGGTCTTATATCAGTCTCTCAGATAGTAATTACTATTCTGCCGGTTGTCATTTCTCAGGTAAAAATTAGTTGTCATACATAAGTGCAGGGTAGTGAAACATAAGTAGAAGGCTTGAGTTGCCATTAATGATTTATTCATTTTAAAATACCCAGTTATGTGGATTGTGCTTCACTGATATAATTTTTTTGTGCTTTTGGCATCTGGTGCTTCCTAAAATATTGGGAAAATGGTTCAGACAACAAGCAGAAATTGTTTCTGTTATAAACAAAGCCAGTTGTATTTTTTTGTGAAACAGCTGGTTCATACTGCTCATACCTTTCCTCATTACACTAGAATAAATAGATATAGTTATTTTATACTGAAATTATTAAAGTGGCCAATTCAGAATAATCTGATGAAGAATTATTCTCTCATTTTGTTTTGTGGGGAATCTGTACAAGCTGTGTTAATGGCTCAGTCACCAGATGCATAAGACATCTGGTGGAAACTGACATTGCTAGGGCTTGCAAGATTAAAAGGTTCAGCTAATCACGGCTTTATTAATGAATTAGATTTGTTTTTCCTTAAAGAGCTTAGAATGACTTGGAGCTGACTCCCAAGGCAGTCTTTTCTAGGCAGTTTATAGGGCAGACCTGCTGAGTTTTAGCAGTGAAAATGCACTACATCTTTCCAAACTACACTCTGGTTACACATCTGATCTGCTTTCAAAATTGGTCAGAGACAAAAGACAACCTTCACAAGAAACTCACTGGTCTCAGTAGAATAGAGATAATCACACATATATGTCTACTTCTTCTTCCATACCTTCTTCTTCCTCATATCAGAATGATTATCCATTCTATATCTTAACATTGTGATGCACAAGTGAATGGCTTTTACTGTTGAGAAGTCCTCTAGAACATAAGCAGAAGGGCCGTGTCACTCATTATATGCTAAACAGGCTTGTTGGAATTCTGCACCATTTTCATGACACTAAATGAATGAATGAAGGAATGAAGGAAGGAAGGAATAAGAATGCATTAGAACCAATAACTGGCTAAGGATAAATCCATCTTCCTAGGCAGTGCGGTAGCTCATAAGGTTAGGAAGTAGGGCTGATGATTGGCAGGTTCATGTTTGAGACCCAGTTAAGCTCCCATCACATGCTCCAGCTCCTGATGATCCAACAGTTTGAAAGTGGGAGACTGTGACTAGATAAGTGAATACCATTTTTTTCTGGCAATTTAATGGGGACCTGAAAGGATCCCCAAATGGGCATTCCCTAGGGAACAGTGAAGCCACCATTCAATTCTTTCAACCCAGAAGCACTTCAGTGCTTCCAATAGGACAGTAGTAATAGTAGTAGTAGTAATAGTAGTAGTCCCATCTCTCAATTTATTTTTGTCAAACAAAGCATTTGGGACAGACAATGGACACAGTAGAAGTCTAGGAAGCAGAAAGGAGATGGAAACCATACTTAACCTGACAGGGATAGCTTCTATTTGAAGTTCCATTTGAAAGTCATAGTTCCTTTCTTTCCAACAGGGACAGTGTGATAAAAAAAAAAGAAAATAGAAAAGTTGTAGGGCAAAATAGGAAGAATACAGGTGGGGTTACCTTGCAATTAAAGCTTCCTCAAAAAGAACCATGGGTACATTTGTGCACATTGGGACAAATATTGGGTTTAAGTGAAGGCCACGCTCTACCTGTTGCATTTATAGTATTATTTACTTGTCACAAGAAATTTATGCTTTTCTCACCTCCTTCTGCAGGACATCAAAGAATGTCTGCCCAAAATAATACAAAAATGTTCAGAAATTGCCTCAAGTGGCATGGTCTGTTGATAGGTTTAATTTCTGTAACTCAGAAAAAGCTCAGGCCCACTCACACACGCGCAGTGGTCCAACTTCTTTAGACAATGCATATTTCATTAGATGATGTTACATAATCAGGTAAGCCTCATGTGCAGTAGGTATTCTGTCATGAAAGGATTTTTGTTGCTGTGAGGAATTTTAAAAGTTAAGAACATATTCCTTAAAAATAAGGCAACTCTTCAGAAAGGAATTTCTTTCCCCCCAATTTCTGTTTGTACCCTTTATTTGTTTTTCCCCATCTTCAGTAATGGGAGAAAATACTTAGCATAACATTAATGGTGTCATTTATGGTTTGGCAGTCTAATACTCTTGATATAAAATGAACTGTTCTTAAACTAAGGGAAATTTAAACCTCTGGGTTGCAATTTGGAAGCATTGCATATTTTTGCAGATTACTTTACAACTGCACCCAGGAATTTAGAATCAAAGGGCTAGATGTTCAAAGTTATTGGAGTTTAACAGAAAAGGAGGCTAAATCAAATGAAATAACAATAGGAAAATTTTCCTGCTTTACACTCACATTAAGCATTTTACTCCATGCATTGACTAATGCACGTGAAAATAAATTTATAAACTCGCATGGACTTATTTTACAGTAGCTTCCTTAAAGTCTGTTGAAGGTGAACCAGTAAAGTCTCTCATGGATTCAGTCTATGAGAGGTGAGTGGGTGAGGGGTTTGACAGGAAATAATTTGAAAATCAGAAAAAGTCATTCAGTGATGATTCCTATTCCATATGCAGAACTACTAACTAACAATCAAAGGATATGACATTATAGGGAAAGTTCTGAATCACAAAATATGGTGCCTTAAAAATATTTCCTGGACCATGTTCTAGTATTCCAACATGGATTTCCATTTGCAAAATCTATTTGTGGATTGTGTTTATAACAAAGCTGTCTGATGATCTGTCTGTCTCCATTGATTTTCTGGTAAATCCATAAGGGGATCCATATTATATTCCTGGCTTCATTTCTGCTTCTTGCAAATGACACCCCATTTCCTAATCATGAACAGCTATGACTGAAACAACAAAATATCTATGTGTTTTTCCTGGCAGTTGATAATTGCAATTTTCCAAGTATAGGAGAATCAGACCATTCTTTGTTTTTTGAAGGCCTGCCCATATAGCATAACTTTGCCTTTACTATACATTTTCATCTTCCTGCATCTCTTCAACCCCAGGAGGAGGGCACTATTCATCTGGAATAGTTTATGGTAATTTATCATTTTTCTTATTGATTCTCAAGATGATTACTTCCCCCTCCACCAACAAAACCTATTCTTAGCTCTATACTTTGATTAATCTCAGCTCAAGAGATAGTATAACTGCTGGAAGAGCATATATTTCAAGAAACAAACAAACAAATAAATGGTATACTAAGTACTGCAGAATGACAGATGCCTTTAATAACACCCACCGATGCCTGCATATAATTGTTTCCATTGCCTAGCATAACTGTATAAATTAGGTTCCAAATTTATTTGCATGGTGTGGGGAAGAGACAAGCTGCTTCTGAAGTAGCCACTGTTTGAGAGATTTGAACTGCAACTTGGCTCTTGACTTTGCGAAAGGTAAGACAAAGTTATGTGGTGATATTCTGAGTTCCTGCAGAAAGAGTAAAACTTCATCTTCCTCTAACTTAAAAGAAGCAGATTAGCATATTAAAGAAGATGCTGGAGTACAATAAATGTTATTGCTAGGGAAATTAACTAGAATTTCATTACAACCTGTGGTCTTTTCCCTGAAGTGCATGATCAGCAAATGTTTCTGGTAGTTAAATGTAAAGCTAACTAATCTTAAAATATTAGATAAGTCTCAAGAAAAGCGCTGTCGTGTTGCTATGGTAGATTTCTATAGTGTGACTATTTTATTTATGTATTTATTTGCATCCCACCTTTATTATTTTGATAAGTTTTCTCAAGGTAGCAAACAAGCCTAATCTTTCTCCTCCTACTTTCCCAATAAAAACAACCCTGTGAGGTGGGTTGGCTGAGAATGCCACCAAGGTCACTCAGCTGGATTTCAGGCCTAAAGTGGGACTAGAACTTATGGTATCCAGGTTTCTAGCTTGAGGCCTTAACCAGTACACCAAAATGGCTGTCAGGGTTCCACACAATATCAGCAACTCAATCAGAACTCCAAAGAAACGAAAGTCCTTAGAATAAGATTTTATTGAAGACATTGTAATGGTACAGTCTGGAGAAATCCTGAATCTGAAATTTCCGAGGCTTTCTCCACTCAAGTAAAGTGAAAGTTCCACCCCACTAA
Organism: Myanophis thanlyinensis; assembly: GCA_017656035.1. NCBI lineage: Eukaryota > Metazoa > Chordata > Lepidosauria > Squamata > Homalopsidae > Myanophis > Myanophis thanlyinensis. Next base: position 12,113 of record JAEANM010009906.1, read on the forward strand.
GTATCACATGTTAATTTCTCACCAATTCCTTCGAAGAAAGTTCCAACATTCATTTCAGGACCTCCTCTAACAGATGTCCACAACCCAGAGAAAATTCTCATGAGAAAGATTTTTAAAAGAATGCAGAATAGATAACAGCCTCTGAGTCGATTCTATCAACCTCCACTCCCCCAACTCGTCGGCCTTGCTAAAAAATATGTCAAAGCTAAAAGTGTAATATTTGCAAAAGCACCAAGTAATACATCTTCAGCATAAAAGTCTCCTTTTAGCGTGACACTGGGTCTCATTATGATTATGAACTCTATGACCATTCAAAATGGTGGTCTATGGTCCCAATGACCTCTGTCACCACTCTGGTTGAGATTGGTGGTTATCAGTCTGAAAATCTGGAGAGTGATAGTTTTCTCAGTATTGTCTTGGATGCTTCTGAGTAAATTTTGGCTTATTTGTTCTAAGATTCTATAAGTTGGTTCATGCCAGTAATTTCATTCTTAGAGAAAGTTAATACAATAACAGGAAAAATTAAGAACATGATATCTTTGTAATGATTTCTACCTCCTGAAACTCTGGAAATGAATAATGGATCCAAGCAATCTTGATCCATTATAGTTCTTGTTCCTAGATTGAATTGTACAGTATTTAATTAATGTGGATGGATTAAGTAAATTCATAGAAAGATTCAACATCTGTAGGGTACTTCCTAGAGTTCTGTCAAATTTCTGAGTTTCATTTCTTTTAAAATTTCCTTTGACAAAGGTGGAAATGTATGCTGTCCCAAAATATAAACTATTGATTTACTTGCATATCAGTTATCCCCACTCCCTGACTTTACTAGACTTCCGAAGTCTAGTAAAGTATTTATCCCTTTGTTTTCTAAACAATGAATAAGTAACACTCTCTTTTTGCCTGGTTGCATAATAAACTAACATGAAAGAAATGAACCCAGGAGAAGGAACAATTGTTGCTCTGTGAGTTGTGGTTGATTTTGTGGTTTGTACCAGTTTAGCAGGTAGAACCAATATTATCAGGATTCAGAAGAGAAAAAGAGGTAGGGAGAAATACCATTTGACATCTGGGTGTTCCTCTACTTCTTTTGGAAATAGTAAAGGAGAAAGCAGAATATTCATGTTGTATTAGTATTTAGGATGTTGTGGATATTTACACTCTTTATGAATACATAATACATATATTACAGATCTCTACATGGATGGGATTTAGGAGCAGATAATATTTTCTTGAAAACAATTTTACCAAAATATTTTGAATCAGCATTTTTGTGTGCATTATGCTATAGTAGTCCTGTAATTAATCAGGAGATTTGCAAGCATCCAGGACAAACTTCTTAGCATTTGCTGTCACACATTCAAAAATATATCTCTACCTGCTGGAAAGGATATGATTGAATAGAAGAATAAACACACCACAGTCTAAGCTAAATTAATATAAGAGCTTCACAGAACTTTTCTTTAAAAAATCATCTGATGCTTTGTGAATCTTATTAAGATTAAACTCAACTGAATTTATGATACATTTTACCTTTCAGAAGTGGCTGTATGTTTGCGAAAATGTAATTCCAAAAAATTGAGGGACTCCAACTAAATAAAACTTTTTTATGAAATCACAAGCTTTATTTTTTTTGATATGCGTATAAGTGTTCACAAAGAGTCAGTTTGGGACAATAAATAAGGCACTAGGCTAGAAATTTGGAAACCATGGGTGTTGTTGTTGTTATTGTTGGTTCTTCTTCTTCTTCTTCTTCTTCTTCCTGTTCCTGTTAGGGGTTGCCACAGTGAATCATCTGTTTCCATCTAACTCTATCCTCAGCAGCCTCTACTCTCACCCCAATTAACTTCATGTCCTCCTTTAGCACATCTATATATCTCTTCTTTGGCCTTCCTCTTCACTTCTTGCCTGGCAGCTCCATCTCCAACATCCTTCTACAAATATAGCCACTATCCCTCCTCTGCACATCTCCAAACCCTCTCTGGCCTTGTCCCCAAAACAGCTGACCTGAGCTGTTCCTCTGATGTGCTCTTTCCTAATCCTGTCCATCCTGCTCACTCCTAAGAGAACCTCAACATCCTCATCTCTGCTACTTCCATCTCTGCCTCTTATCTTTTCCTCACTGCTACAATCTCTAACCCATCCTGCCTTAATCACAAAGCCACCTGGGTGACCTTGGAATAGTCACTCTCTCTCACCCCAGGAAGCAGGCAATGGCAAACCAGTTTTGAAATCTTGCCAGGGAAATTGCAGGGATCCTGTAGTTACCACAAGACTTGCTTACAAGTACCAAAACCAAAACCAAACATAAATAAAAATAAAAATGTGTGCATGTGCTCCTTAAGTCTCTTCACTTGCATAGCCTCTGCATGTAGATATGTTAGAAGAAATCTCCTTTTGTTTTCCCTCCCTTTCAGGATTAATCCTGTAAGGAAAGCAGGAAAAAAAAACATTCTGGTGATGTTTCTAGCCCTGCTTTTTGCCTTTTTGCCCTGCTTACAAAAACTGCCCCCCAAAAACAAGTCACATGACCGCCCCCCCCCAGCCACACCCAAAAATATTGAATTCTACCACTGAATATATGTGTATTGCTCTTGACCTAGTTTGATATGATGATTCCAAAAGGTGAGACAAACTCTGTTTTACAGAGGAAAATTTGAAATGGTCCAGGTATCCCCGACTCAAAAAACACCAAGATTATCAGTATTATTACTTTCTATTTCTTTTTGAGGCTACATGTACAGATATCCATTACTACACAAAATTCACTGTCAAAGCATTTAAGCATAAGGAGCTTGAATGATACATAAATTATGAATTTCAGATCACCATGATATAAAAATGGACACTTGAAGGAAAAGGGAGTACAATTTTAATGGAGATGCATGGTAATTGTGAACCCTTCTTTAACTTCTTAAATAACTTTGGCCATTCTCATATTTTTAGGATTCCATATGATCTTGGCAAAAGAAAACTTGAGAACAAAATCTGAACAAAGGGCAATATCTAATATATGATCATTTAATATTTGAACATTATAAAAATAGGCAAACACAAAAGACATTCAGTTCTAAGAATGACAGAAACATACAAACTTATTTTGAAAATTTCTATGGAGATTCTCGATCATCCAGGTCATTCAGGTTGTCTCAAAGCTACTTTTCCAAAAGGCAACGGACTTCGTTTTTTTTCCTTGAAAATGTTTTGCTTCTCATCTAAGAAGTTTCTTCAGTTCTTTAGAACTGTAGATGTTTCTTGGATAAGAAGTGAAAACTTTTCAAGGACAAAACTAAGAAAGTCCAGTTGTCTTTTGGAAAGGTAACTTTAGGACATATTTTAAAAGTGCTTTTATAATTTTTCTGAATGATAGGACATGCATAGACAAGTTAATTTCTATATATTGAATCATTCTTCTGTGAACCAAAGTAGAAAGTCGGTTTGGTGTAGTGATTAAAGTGCTGCTGTAAAAATCAGGAGGCTGTGAATAATAAGTCTGCCTTAGGCATGAAAGCCACGCCCATCCCCCCATCTCCCCCCCCCACTCCCACATGTGTATGTGTGTGTGTGTATATGTACAGAGGAGATGGAGGAAAATAATTCTATGCAATATGTCTTCAGGTGCCAATATGAGTGGAGTGGGCAAAAAAAGAACAAGAGCAAGATTTGATGGCTTAATAGTGAATAGATCTTTTAAGTTGTTGGTCCATGAAACTAAAAGGCCTCATTTGAACTCTAGTTTGGCTAACTAAACATCTTAGTAACTGATGGATTGACTTAGTAACTCCTTGAATTGAGGGAGCGGGAAGATCCCTTGCAGGGGCAGGCTGAGGATTTTTCTTGTTTTCTGCAAGACAAAATTGCTCAGATTCGGGGAGGACTGGACTCCGACTGGGCTTCTCTGGATGGGAGGGAGGGGCAGGTCTTGGGTGAGATTCTCTGGGATGAGTTTGATTCTGTTACCCCAGATGCAGTGGACAGATTGCTGGGTG
>JAEANM010009907.1:0-16103 GCA_017656035.1 Myanophis thanlyinensis
ACTACCCCCTTTGCCTACTACCTCGCGAGTGATCGAAAACACATTTCACTGCATTTCGTACTATGTATGTATATGTACGTGAATAAATTTGATTTGATTTGATTTGATATAACCATTTAACTTACAAAGCCAAGCATAAACTGAAACACACACAGTGTTCACATTCAGTCCTACCTGTATTTCACTTACCCTTCCTCTGATGTTAAAACAGCAAGCACTTTGGGATCGAGACTCCTATGTTTGCTTTTTCCCAAAATCCTCTTTTATCTGCATTAATAATAATTCATATCTTGAGTGCTTTTGTATTTTAAAACCCAATGGGAATTTATTTCTGATTAAGTCTACATCGGCTTGCACTGTAAGCTTGGCCTTGCTTCTTCCCAGAGTCAACAGTAAAGGTTTGTGGAATAAATTAAAATCTCATTATTGAATATATTTTGACACATTGTAGTACATGGATTTTGAAAAGTATGCCCTTACGTGTTGCACATACCCAGATCTCTGCATCCAACTCTGAATCCAACTGCTTCCAACAGTGGAAGACTGGAGCAATGCTACAATGCCAGCATGTAATTTAGCATTAAAAATCTACAACAGAAAATGACACTTAAATTCTCACTCCTTATTTTATTTAATCTTTGCTCTCAACAGATAACATTTATATTTATCACCAAGCAGCTCAACAAATACCACACACGCACACACACACAGAAAGAGAGAGGGGGAGGGAGAAAGGGGGGGAGGGAGGGAGAGAGACAAAGAAAGAGAGACTTACTGTATGTAATCTATTGAATTCCTTTTTGTCACAATGCCAACCATCAGCAAATGTTACATTCTTGTCTGGAAGGGAAATCAAAAGTCCATCAAATGCCTGAGAGGCCCTATTATTATATGGAGAAAAGGAATACATTCAGACACACCCTTATGGGATACTCCCTTAAGAGCCCTGCAGTTGTTTTAATTAATCACATTGCTTCTATGTATTTTATTAACTAGTTTGAAAGACTATTTATTGTATTTCTATATATTTATTTAACTGAACAGGAAGATTGGTGTGATGGTAATGTAGGTCTCAAGGTAGCTCCACGTTTAGATAAAGTGCGCCTCTGGGAACAAACCTTCATATTATATCATGTTATTACAAAAAAGGTCATCTCCAGAAAATTCCCACACACATCATAGCTATCCCAGACAAAGGGTGGGGTAAATGCATCAATAATGTGAACAGCAGGGCTACAAAATTTCACAATAAGCCTGTAAACTTGAAAAGGCAACATGAGGATTACATTGTATTAAGAGAATATTAGCATGGAAAGCGCATAATTTGTTGCAAATTGGTTGGTCAAAAATAACTTCTCTCTCTCTCTCTCTCTCTCCATTTGAATTGTATGAGGGAATATGATTTTGCGCACAATCTATAATCCAGTCACACTGTAAAATAAACATCCACTGACATGAAGAAGTTTAAACTGAATTTTGCAACATTGGAGGCATTTCCCTCACTCAAAGGCTGTTCTTAAAAGAGTGTCGTCCCCACATAGACCACTGCCTTCAAGTCTGACAGTGACATAAAAGAGAACAGGGACCAAAGTGGTGTGAAGAGTCTACAGGAGGACATTGTGTCTACTATGATAGTGGAAATGTGTGCGTGTTTCACTCTAGACAAATATGTCAGGCAGAGAAGTTTCTGGGAGTTGGCCCTTGAGTAACACATTCAGGGCTACATTCCAAGTAAAATGGGCAGAGTCATAACAAAATTCAAATGTATTTAATCACTATTTAATATTAATCAAATAGTTAATATTAAGTATGTGCAGACTGCCAGCAGAGGCAAGTTGTTCTGTCTTGGTAAAAAAGCTGAGGTAGACCAAGCCACTTCAATCGGCCAATCTCTTTGCAAAGCGATTTCAAACTGACTGGGTTAACTTAACTTAAATTAAATTAAAATTAAATGGTTAAATGCAGCTGCCAGTGCCTATGGTTGCAGCCAGTTTAGACTAGAACAGAGCCCCCAGCCTTCCATTAATGAGCTTAACCTCACGGAAGGTTGATCTGGGTTATGGAATGCACATCTGCCTTTTTCTCCACTTGCAGTAAAAGAGCTAAGATTGTCTTAGAACCTTTTGGGATGTTCTAAGAATGTTGGTAACTACACTTTTTCTTTTAGTAAAGAAGTATACTTTTATTTCTTTTGAATTTCATTCTAAAAATATAGAACGCTTCATGAATTTGCAGTAACTACACTTCTTATAATGGTATTTTATCAGTACTAGTCCTGCAACCTGTCCTATTATTAGTATGAATACTGGCATTTGCCTTAACTAAGGATATCTGAGCCAAGCAGTTCCTATGAGGCCTAGAAATTAATAGCAGCAAGAGTGGTTTTGTTTTTTTTTTAATTTAACATACAGTTATAATCAAGTTCAGTACAGGACAAAGATAAAAACATGAAAAGCAAGCCCTGTTTTCCAGAGCTATAATCATCACTGTTGCAGAAACTTGTCCCAAGAATCTAGAAAATAAAAGATAATATTTGTAGCTCAGGGTTGAAATGAGGGATACCTCGTGCTCTCTGAGTATAGTTTTCTTGCAGATGTTTCATTAACCAATCATTGACTAGTACTAACAATGTTACCTAGTTTGGATAATGAAACATCTGCAAGAAAATAACCAAGCTCAGAGAACACCAAGGACCCCTCAATCTAGAAACTATAATAGGGATTCAAGTTCACCAACTTGCTACTTGTTAGGTAGGAGATTTGTGTCTAGTCACAATGTTCCAAAAGTGCTTTTCCAAGAGGCAACTAGACTTTCTGGTTTTTCTTCGAAGACATTCGCTTCTCATCCAAGATGCTTCTTATTTCCAAAATTCAAAATGTGCTCTCCAACCTCAAAGAGTGCAGATTCCTGGTATAGATATTTTTCCAAATAAATAGAACAGGCTAGGCTAGGCAATCCATGCTCCTTCAAACTGCAACTTAAATAGATACATCTTAAGGACAGCTCAAGGTCAAAAGAAACTTCATTTTCTAAGCTGTGGTTTTGGCATAATAACTGGGAGCAAAAATAATTAATTACTTAAGGAGATTCTGACAGAAATAAATCAAGCAAACACTTTACCAGCCAAGGCAGTTTTGTCCTTAAGTATTCTTTGCTGTCTTGCCTCTAAAGAACACATTTGTTCATACTGTGGTCATTTTTTTCCTACTGAAGCTAGTAAAATTTGGCTCCATAAACACAACAGAAATAAAGGCAGAGGCCTCAATTTTATCGGGCATGTTTTAAAGTATAACTTTTCTCATTTAATATTTGCTTTTTGAGTATTTTAGCTGGATTACATTTTAATTTCTTTCTCCTTATCTATTACCAATTTCAGATTGTGGTCTTTAATACCTTCTATAGGAGTCAGATGAACAGAAAACAATCACTGCAAGTGCTCTCTTAGAACAACCATTTTGAGTTCTGAATTTATTTCAAGGATTTGCTAGTCCATATTTCTGTTTTGAACATATTAAATTCCAAGCTTAGTATATTATTACTAGATCTTAAATCCCATCTTTATTACTGTACAAGTAACTCAAGGTAGTAATATAACAAATACTCCCTTTTCTTCCTATTTTCCCCACAATAATCACCCTGTAAAGTGAGTTGGGCTGAGAAAGAATGACCAGCCCAAAGTCACCCAGCTGACTTTCATGTTTAAGGTGGGACTAGAACGCACAGTCTTCTAGTTTCTAGATCAGCATTTTAATCACTAACCAAACTATAATTCAACAGAATGTGCAACTTTTATGTAAGTTTGAAAATGGATTAATAACATTTATAATATAGTGTTGTTTTTTTTAAAAGGTTGTGCTTCTCTCTAAAGACATTGGTCATATGAGACTTGTTTATTGAAGGGAATATTTGGGGTCAAGCTATTTTGCAAGGCACCTAAAAGCCAGACAAGGAATAATGGATGGAAACAGATCAAAGGGAGATTCAACCTAAAAATAAGGAACAAATTTCTGACAGTGAGACCAATCAGCCACTGGAACAGATTGCCTTCAGAAGTTGTGGGAGCTTTTATCACTTGAAACTTTCAAGAAGAGATTGGACTACCATCTGTCAGAATGCTGTAGGGTCTCCTGCTTGGGTGGGAGGTTGGAGTAGATGACCTACAAGGTTCTTCCAAGTCTGTTAATCTGTAAGAATCTATAAGCACAGTTTAAATCCATAAACTCATAACTACTGAAAGAATGCATAACAGCAGTAGTACACAACACATCTAACCTTACCAAATACACTAATACCAAAATACCCAGAATCATGGATCTCTTCAGCTTCTGCTTCTCTATCTACTTTCAGTTTGATGGTCAAATATACCAATAAAAGAACACTCATGGGATCACCACTCTCAGGACTCAGAGCAGAGACTCTAATGCAGCATCTAGAAATATAGCACTGCCATACATGCAACCAAAAATATGGATACAGTATGTGGATGACACTTTTGTCATAATAAAAAAGGAACAAGAGAAGACACATGAAACTATCAGCAATATCTTCAAAAGAAAAAAAATCCATTAGGGAATTAGGTAACAGCAACACACTATATCCTTCCTGGATATTCTCAGCTGTATAGGAAATGGTAGAAAAATTAAAAATACAGTTCTATCAAAAAACCACCCACACTATCAAAGCATTCCACTCTCAAAGTAACAGCCAAGAAGAGTTATGTAAGAACATTATTCAGAGGAGCAGAAATGCACTGAAGCAACCCAGAACACCAGAATAAGGAAACAGACCAACATCTTTCACAAAACGGATATCCAACTTTATCAAAAAGTGCCTAACCCAATTCAGCACCACCATCTCACGCTAAGAAGGGTAACACTGACATACACCAAAACCATCTGAGAAATAAGCACTTATTATTACAACCATGTAGCATCACCATAGCACATAATCCAACTAAAACCTCCCAAACATCTTAAGTAAACCAAAAGACTCAGTGGCCCAAGGGGAAAAACACATGAGTCATCAACAACACACTATAACAGCCACTACCAATGTAGGACAGGCAGTCAGAAGACAAATAGAAGACATCCATGATCATCGCCTAGCAGTCAGAAGACACGATGAAAACCCCTTAATTTCACAATATGAGAACAACACAGACTCAGTCATAGTTTCAACAGGGAAACTTAGTATCCTAGAGCAAGCTAAATCCATAAACATGAGGGAATTCCTGGAAGCTTGGCACACAGACGCATCAGCCATCAATGGACGCATAGAGATAAACCACACTTACAAACAATTCAAAACAGACAATAAAAAAGCTAAAAAGGAAACCAAATGCCCAGAACACATCCTCTCCAGGCAGATAAGCAGGAACAAATGCCAAACAACCAAAAAACAATACTCTAATCAAGAATTACAAAGACGACCATAGCCCCACGATACTGGCAGGGCAGGTGACTGTATATACTGTATAGAGAGAGCAAACCCCACATTCACTAGCACTAGCGTTGCCTAGTCAGGTAATGAAACATCGGCAAGCAAGCAAGCATTGACAGCGGCAAGGACTTCACAGTTCAGCCCTGTCCCTGAGCCACATATATTCTCTTCTATTAGTCAGCCAGTTGGTTGGAGAGAGCATCAAGTGCGCTTCCCAAAGCCATTCTTGTTTTAGATAGAGGCAAAATGATGGGAAGAGGGGGGAATGTGTGACACCAAGAGAAAGGGTGTTTCTGTATTATATTCACACATATATGCTCTTTTCTAGGAGGCTGGCATTCTCCAACACTGCAGAGAGCTGCAGACCAACACTATCTTCCAGAGCATATTTCTATGTCAACAGAACTATCCTTCTTGCCAAGCCCACGCAGTGCTATATATTAAAAGGCGTAAAAGAACACCCGGGAATGCTTCAAAATAACTGGCTGCCAGTCCCTTTGCTGCCCTGGCCTCTTTGCCACCCTGAGCGGGCGATTAAACTGGGACATTACCAAGAGGGCTCCACACGTCTGGGGGGGGGAGGGAGGGGGGGGTCTGCAGTAAAACCAAAAGCACAGAAACGCTCCCCTGCCCATTTTTGGGGGGGGGGGGTCTTGTCTGTTTGCTTTTCGCAGAGCAAGAGGAGGGGGCGCCTTTCGTCTTAGTTTGACGCACATGGTGGGATGGAAGGCGGGAGACGCCTGTTGCTCGGGAAGGCAAAGCGGAGGGCAGGACGATCTGCGCCTGCGCCTGGGGAGCCGCCTCCGGTTTTAGAAAAAAACGCGGCGTTCGAACTCAGGTGTGTTGCTCACTACAAATCCCAGCCGGCTCCGCGGCGGGCGGTTTTTGTCCCGCACTTTACCTCGTTGCGTTCTCGGCCAGCTGGAAAGGAGGGCGCCAGAGAGGGAGAGAGAGAGATTCCTCCACAGCCGAGGAAGCGGCTGCAGGTGGCTGGAGCCTCCCGGGGAGCGGTCCCCGTCTCTCCCTCTCTCTCTCTCTCTCTCCCTCCGCAGCTCCCACGCCCGCCGTCCGCCCTTTTTCCTATCCACCCACCTGGCTGCAGCGGGCATGGCTGAATTCTTGAATGAAGCCGCCGTGGTGGGCTTCCTTCGCGAACACGGCGGCAAGGTGCGCAACTCGCTGCTGCTCGGCCACTTCAAGCCGCTGTTGGAGGTGCCCGGGGCGACGCCGGAGGTCCGAGCTGTTGTCCGCCAGCGCTTCGACCACTTGGTCAACAGCGTGGCGGTCGTGCAGGTCTCGGAGGGGATCAAGTTGGTCGTGCTCAAAAAAAGGCACCAGTTGGTCCCGGATTCCTCCGATGCGGAACCGAGACCGATCGCCTTCGGGGACCTGTCTGACGAGGAAACAGAAGGCGCCGATTCTGAAGCGTCCGCTTGCCCTGCCGGCTTTGTGGCGCCTCTGAGCTCGCCTGGAGAGGAGGAGGACCCTGAAGCGCCTCGGACTATCCCTGTGATCCAGTTGAAGAATCTTTTTCAAAGGGGAGACTCGGAAATCCTCAAAGTTCCCAGTGTCAAAGACCATTTGGCCCCCAAAGGTGCCTCCCCAAAGCCCTGCATGCTGCCGGTCCGCTTGGTGCCCCCTTCCAGCCACCCTAAGAGATCTGAGGAGTTGAGCCCTGAGCAAGACAGGATCCCAGTCCAAGATAGCCTCCAAGTGGATCTCTCCACCATCCTCTCGTCTACCTCCCCTCATGTTAAGAGGCGGCAGCTAAATGAAATGGGGCCCAAATCCCCTTCCCTGAGAAGGGGGATGAAACCGCTAAAGGTGGGTGAGGAAGCTGATAGCCTGGCCAGAGTGCCCCTGGAACCTGCTGAGCACCAGTGGGTGGTGAACGCCACAGCTGGCCAGTGGTCCCAGAAACTACATGGTTTATTGCTCATTGACTTGAATCTGGCGTGCAAAAGAGATTTCATGAGCGGCTTCACGGTTCTCCACTGGGCAGCTAAAAGTGGGAGTTGCAAGACACTGAGCAACGTCATAGAAATGGCTGAGAAAGGAGATATTCACATTAATGTAAATGCTAAATCCTTTGGGGGTTATACTCCGCTCCATATTGCTGCTATCCATGGGCAAGAAGAAGTTATTGCCCAGCTGGTCAAAGTTTACAATGCCAAAGTCAATTTAAGAGACTATAGTGGGAAGAAACCGTTCCAGTATTTAAAAGAAGGCTCTTCTTTCGCAGTCAGACATCTCTTAAATGACCCTGGTCTTCACACCAACACTGGACAGAACCCTTCCACCAAGAAGAACATAAAAGTGGCTGCTTCTATCTTGAGTTCCACCAGCACTGTCCTGGGGCTTTTATCTGACGATATTGCCTTCTATGAACTGACAAAAGGTTTGAAGAAACCTGCTCCCATCAATAAATTTCTTAGCATAGCCACAGCTCCTAGGAGGAAGTTGAAGTCCCGAAGAGCTTTTTCTTCTTCTTCTTCTTCCTTGTCTCAGGCCCTGGAGGAAGAACAGAATGAAACTGCATCAAAACATAGACCAATTTCAGAATTGTTTTTTAGTCACTTACCTCACTGAAATCAAGTCATATCAACATTTAATTAGACTTGGGTAGATCCTGCATTCACAAAAAACAAAACAAAACCATTTTGCTTTGTAGTTTTGAATGTGTTTCAATTTAAGTCTAATCTAAAAGGTTATTCATAGGATTGTGTTTTAACTTGATAGTTGCTGCTTTCCAGCATTTGATCAACCAAATCTTCATTTATTAAATGTGAATTGTTGAAGTTTCATCTGAATTTTATCCATTACGTGGGAGGTTATTTTTTTCCAATAAAAGGTAAGATTTAGGCTCAAATTTCCATGAAAATCAGTTCAGTAAGGCAACAGTCCTGAAATACTTGAGAGAAAATCCTGCTGAAATCAGTGGACAGACTTCTGAGTAAGCACTGATAGAATTAAGAATTGACATTATATATTAGATCATTTATTTGAAACAAAAATATATTTTATTCATGCATGCTGTTCTCAAAAGTCTCTTAAATGGCCTGTTGTGGCCACAAAAATATTTTTATCATTTCTTGGCATCCTATCCTATTCCATTAAAGTAGATTTAACAAATTCATTTGTAGCAGCTCCCCTCTCCTAATGATGTGCCATTTATTAGATTTGGAAATGTTTTTTGTACAATAATTGAATATTTTATAGCAATCTATTTTTCAGCTGATCTGATTTATACAGTTGAAAAAAAAGCAACTGTAGTAAAACTATATTTTTGTTTACAATCTAAAATTTCAGCTGGGTAGTTTTCCATTAACTTTTAAAAAATAAATTGGAAAAGAAACATGCATGGCTTTTAGCAGCCAATTGAAGGTTAATTTATTTGATAAAAAATTAAAAGCCTCTATTAAATATGTTTATTTACTATGTGTAGAATATGTAATGAAATTATAAATCTAGCTCATGCCAACTTTAAAACAACAGAGAAGCTTAATACCTCTACCTCACTATAATAGTTATATGACTACTTAAGAGTTTTTATTTCGAAAAAGCATACAATCCTACTTGCACAATTATTATCTTCAGTTGATAATACATTGACAGTTATAATCTAAAAAAATTTGAAAGTATAATAAGAAAAATTCTATTTAAGATATTTATTTTTACACAAGAAGGAATCAAAGTGTAACAGCTTAAGGAGTTATTTTTATATTGTCAATTGTATAAACATTCAAAGTGAATCTGTTTACAGTTTCAGCCTTAAAATTCATTCAGTATAGGATCTTAAATTTATTGTGAAATTCTCAAGATCAAGTCCTTCTAGATTTTAATAAATTCTTATGAAAGCCTTGTATAATAACTGAGAGGGCTATGATCCCACTTTACAAATAGATGTATAGTCTTTTTGTGTATATTGATTTAATACAATTAATTACTCTGGAATTAAATAAGGACTCTGAAACTGATGTGAGTTTACAGGGAGGAACATCCCAAGTAAATGTATACAGAATTTTTGTGCCTTTCTAGTGCTGTTTGTACAATGTGTAAGAGCTATTATCATGATGGAATTTATTTTTATGTTGTATTTCTAAGCCAAAGCCAATTTAAATCTGAAAAAATTACATTAACTGAAAACATGACCATACAGTCTAGAAATAAGAAAGCCATCCATTGTTGTAATTGTAGTTAATAATTCAGCTATAAACAGAAGTATAATAATTATCTCTGTACTGTCATCTTATTCAGGAAGACTTCCTTAACTGAATATCTGATTTGACTTTCAAAATGCATTCACAGATATATGACATATTTCATGGAAGACATTTAAATACTTTGGAAAATGAAAAAAATATATGTAAAAACTGAAGCATAACTCTATTGGACCATGCTTAAAAGTCAAATGATTATTTAACTCCACATTTCTAATGCTGAATAGCAAAATATAAACTAATATATATTCATAACCTTGTAAATCTGACAGATTTAGCAAATGCATCTTGAGTGGAATGTATGCATGCCTGCAAAATCCCTGTTGTTTGGTTGGGAATATAGCAAGGTCAACAGCTTTAAAGGCACATTCTCTGATGTAGTTTTCTTTAGAGCTGTTTGGAGCGCCACAGATGGTCTTTTTAAAAATCTATTGTTCTGCTATAACAAAATGGACAATCAGGTGAGCATATCTGTTTACAATAGTTTGGTTGTTTAATCCACATTACTAGTTTCAATTTTCAACAGTGGCATTTCACTGGACTACTCTGAAACTTTTTTCAAGGTCAGTGGTTTTCAGAATGTTTTGTTATCAATCTTGCATTAATAAAGACAATGCTTCTTATTTTTGGATATGTGTGTTCATGTGTGCATGGGATAGTATATCAAATGCTACAAAATATGGCAGTAAATGTGCTTTAATATGAAGGACATATGAAATATTTACTGTTTATATTCTTTGAAAATAATTTCCAGAGACCATAGTTTACAGAATTTGGATAATCTACACTTAACAAGTATTATTACCGACTTTAGGATCAGCCAGTTTCATGAAGAAAATGAAATGGAATTCCCAGTTTAGTAGAATTTAACTGTGCAACATTGTGCCCTAATTATATTTCTTTCAGCAGTACTCATTTCTGATACTAAATCTAAAGAACACTTAAAAATCTACAGGTGATTGCACAGTTCTTGTTTAAAGAAAGCCTCTCTCATACGGTACTTCTAGAATGGGAGGAACACAAGACAGTGATAATAGAGGTAGAACCACCCTGTTCTCACTGGGGAAGAAAAAGAAGAATCAGATTTTGTTAAATAAAACTATAAATGTGAAAATAAAATGAGGGGAGCCTTTTCAATATATACAGATGCATCAAAAAATATTGGTACCCCTCCACTTTGGTGATGTTTGTTAAGTCATATATCAAAGTATCAGCTTTGTAGATTATGGACTAAAGAATTCCATTCACAGTGTCAATTTCAATATATTTCATGGTAAATTGGGATTCTTTGAGGTGGAGGGGAAAGGTACCAATACTTTTCCAATATTAATCTACATGGGCACTAACAATTGGCAACAACTTGGTGATATGCAATTAATGAATCCAATACTTTTTACTGTGTTTATAAATGCAGGAGAGGTAGATGTTTTGAGCAATCTCTCAGCCTAGCTCATGTCACAGGGTTGTTGTGGGAAGAAAAAAAAAAAGGAAGGTCAGGTACCTCATCTTGAACTCCAAAAATGATATTCTAATTAATAATTAGTATTGCTAATAAAACTGGACCATTTTTCACAATGCTATTTATAAGTGTAAGTTCTTGTCAGAAAATAGGAAGGCTCTATTTCATCAAAAACAACTGCATCCCTGAGGTACAGCTTGCACAGCCTGCAAACATGTGCCATCTAAAACTGATAATGCACTTTCCTTTCTTAGGAAGGAATATATTATGCACTTTTAAAACTCTTGAAACAAAGCAATTGGAACTTTTCCATAAAGGGTTATTTTTCATTTCCCAATATGGTAATATGATTTGCTTCTGCAGATCACTTTTTTACTTCTCCTATAATAAAATTGGATTAGTTATGGGTAATTCACCCTATTCAAAACATATAGCGGATAGCTAACATCTAATAATTACTGCTCAGAGAGTAACAGGCAGCCTACCTCTGAGTTAACCATAGTTAGACAATCTAATGACTCAAACCAGAGCAAAAAAAGTGGAGATTTTTATGTCTCACATGTCATTCTTGCACTTAGAAACTGTAAACACTTACAAGAAAGCAATCTTTATACAGCTGGTCGCTTGTCATTCCTTGCAAAGGGTGATAGAGAAGAAATTGATTAGAACCAAAGGACCTTCAAGATAAAGCTGGTATGCAGATGATGCTTTCTTGCTTCTTAATGATAAATCTGAATAAAGGATTCAACAGAACTTCTTGTTCCTTGTTCCAGGGAACAATAACTAACAGAGTACAATACAAGTGGGGGTGGACGAAGAAAGATGTGAAAGATAATGAGAAGAAATGTCTAGAGAAGTGAGGAAATCTTTCTTCCTTAAGAGATTAAGAATGTGATGTAAAATTCTCAGGTCCTACTAAACCAGGGGTGTCAAACTTATGGCGTCACATTGTCGTCATGTGACCTATCATAACTTTTTCTCCTTCACTAAATTGGGAGTGGGTGTCACCAGCACGTGATACATCCGGCTGTGAGTTTGACACCCCTGTATTAAACTGATTGATTGACTGAATTATATGCCATCAAGTCATTTTTCACTCAGACTTTTTCCATAACAATTTATATCTAAGTTGTACTTTTAGGCCTCCCAATGGTCCACTCATTGCCACTGTAAAGAAGTCCATTCATTTTACTGCTGGTTATCCTCTTCTTCTCTTTCCATCCACCTTTTCCAGCATCAGAGCCTTCTCTGCATAATGTGTCCAAAGTAGATAATTTGGACCTGTCAATATATGCCACGAATGAGAACTCTGGGATGACTTCTTAGTTGTTGTTTTTTTGGCATCCATTAAATAGCATAGTTATTTGCCAGCCAAATAGCATAGACAGTCAATTTTCATCTCATTATGAAGCATTATTTGGCCAGGAACTAGAGAACAATTTTGTTTTGGAAAATTCTAGATACCAATGCAGCACTCTACTGCATGATTATTCAGCAATACAATTCTTAACTAATTCTTAAATATTTTATTTCTAGTTGCTGTGACTAATGCCCTTTAGATTCAGTACTACTTGTTTTTAAGGAAGCATAGAAGTGTGTGTGTGTCTGTGCATGCTTAAAAGTGAGCTCTATTGGAATCACTCACGCATGCCTGAAAATCTTATACGCATTTTTGTGGGGAAATGATGGCAGTTAGCCATTTCTTTCAGCTTTTCCTGGCATTGTTGTGAAGATACTTTATCTGAAATCAGGCCACATTCTGAACCTTCTCAAACACAGAAATTAAGCTATCTAAGACCATTGACCTAGATTCAGCTTGGATCCTCCAAATCATGGATCAGAAACATCACTACAATATGCTTACTCTATGAAAAAAACATTATTTCATGGAGAACTTTATGTTTCCTTCTGTCTTTGTGTATTTAAGTTGCCTGACCTACATTTTCTTGGTGTCCTTTGTTGCTTTATTTCAAAAGTAGGCAATTTGTTAGCAGTGAATATTTTGAACTGGTAGTACCAACAACAGAGTACGTCACTGAAGATATTCATGACGCACCCTTGTGTCATGAATATTTGTTTAGATACAAACAATATAATAGAAGCATCAGGCCAGGTACCAACACCAATTTGTTTTTCAGGAGAGAGGAACTTTCTATCTGCTTCAGTTGAGATTCAAATTCAAATAGATGATTCAGATAGATGGACTGATATTCACACAGACTTTCCTCAGTGGCAAAACAATGCATTTGAAGGAAATTGCACTGTTCTGTTCTGTTCTGTTCTGTTCCGCACCGCACCGCACCGCACCGCACCGCACCGCACCGCACCGCACCGCACCGCACCGCACCGCACCGCTCCACTCCACTCCACTCCACTCTACTCTAATATTTTCTTGATGAATGCCTGGCACTTTTGCTAAAAAAACTCCTCAGAAATTTTTAGAGTCTGGGTTCTTAATTCTTCATCCTCATCCTCTTCTATCATTGCCTATCCACTGCAGGATGAAGACCTCTTCTGCATATTTCCAATCAATATGGTCTTGAGCTTTCTTTTGCCAGTTGAGCCTGCAATACTTGCTGATGTCACCACTCTACTTTGTTTTAGGTCTCTTTTGGGGATGCTTTTTATCAAGTGGAATCCATTCTATGACTGCCTTAGTCTACCTGTCATTAGTTTTTCTTGCTAGGTGGCCAGCCCATTTCCATCTCAATTCTTTTACTCTTTTGATGGCATTGTATATTTTCACTTGTTCTCTAATCAGGGCTGGAATCCAAACGTTTTGGAGGCAGCCTAGGTGATTGGGAAGGCTGCAGAACTGTTCTGCATGATTCCGGTAAGTAAAAAAAAAAAGCAGATATAAGAGGCAAAAAAGCAGGGGTGGGTGGGAGGCCCAAACATCGTTAGGGGCAGATGGGTGGGGCTAAATGTCGCAGCCGCTACTGGATCGGCAGAACTGATGCAACCAGGCTGCATTTCACCACTACCTCTAATCCACATGCTGGTCTTTCTAGCTTGCCTTGGGATGCTGAGCATGTGTCTTTCCATGCATGTATCTTTCCATCTTGTTTCTTATTACACTGAATTTTTACTTCAATAGCTCATTGGTTTAAAATATGAAATTACTGTTTTTTTCTAATCAATGTAATAATTGATAATAATGAAAATGGACAAATCTAACATATATATATATATATGTTAGTATATATGTATGTTGTAGTTAGTATATTGTTGGTATGTATGTATGTATATAAGTTTTTGTAGATTTTTACGGGTACAGGTATGTAGGTCTAGATGTGTTTGGGTCTTTTCCCATGTAAGATTGAGAGTATCTTGGTGACTTTCGGCAAGGTCCCACTTGCCATCCTCAGGCTGGTGTCTTCGGCTTCATGCCAGTGTGAGCAAAGTGTGATTGGAGCTGTCGTCTCTCTATAAATACTGGGGGTGGGGGGACTGATGTGCTGGGCTGGTTGGCTACATTGCTGCTTCTTGATTGGTTGATGGAGTTGCTGTTGGTATAATGGGCTGTGTGATGGCCTTGTGAGTTTTGTTTTTGTGATATCCTGGGTCTTGTGCTGTAATCTCCTGGGTCATTTGTTGTGTAGTGATCTCTTTTCCATTAGCCTCCCATGTTTTAATGGCTTGGGTAATGGGTTGTGTGATGGCCTTGAAAGTTCTATTGTTATGCTATCCTGGGTCTTGTGCTGTGATCTCCTGGGTCGTTTGCTGTGTTGCAACTTCTTGAGTTTTCGTGGTATGATTTCCTGAGTTTTCTGATGTGATATCCTAAGTGGGTGGCTGTGATGTAGCGTTCTGGGTTTTGGTCTGGCTTCGAGTTTGAGGTCTGGGTCTGTACTCTTGGTGTGTGTCAGCTTGTTTGGTTTTGGGGTCGGGGTGTGTGACAGCTGGTGAAGCACCTGTGGTCTGGTTTCTGAACAGTGGTTGTCCTTTGTTTATAGGATGGTTTTGGGCCTGGGTCTGGTGAGGGGGATTGGCGGTGGTGTCCCGTGTTGTTTTGGGTCCAGTGTTAGTTTTCGTGACTGGGATTCGTTTGTTGGTGAGGGCTAGTTTCCAGATGTGTAGTAGGCAGGAGGTATCATCCCGTTTATTCATGTTATGGGGGTATTTCTCTATTTCGAAGGTTTCCCTGATTATTCTCTTGTTGAAGTGTTCGGTGTTGGAAATTAATTTGGTTCCTTCAAAATTAATTTCATATCCTGTGGCTTTAAGGTGCTAGAAGAGGGAGGAAATATTTTCTTCTTTTCTGACTGCGTTCTTGTGTTCTGTGATGCATGCATTTATTCTCTTATTGGTTTGTCCAATGTATGTGGCTGGGCAATTGTTGCATGGTATTTCATAAAGTCCTTGGTTTTCTAGCTGGATCTTGTCTTTGGGGTTTCTTAGGATGTTGGCTATTTTTTGGTCAGTGCCTAAGGATGTCCTGATACTGTGTTTGTGGA
Organism: Myanophis thanlyinensis; assembly: GCA_017656035.1. NCBI lineage: Eukaryota > Metazoa > Chordata > Lepidosauria > Squamata > Homalopsidae > Myanophis > Myanophis thanlyinensis. The sequence continues at coordinate 15,576 of JAEANM010009907.1, forward strand.
GAAATTTGCTGATTTTGTCTGTGGTGCCTTTGATGTAAGGGAGGAGTGCAATACTGTTGTCTTGTTCTATGTGTTGGTTTTTGGGAGGTGTCTCTCTTTGGATTAGGTTGGTAATTGTATTTCTTTGGAATACGTTGGAACTTAATATGTTAGTGAGGGTGTGTAGTTCTGTTTTCACGTGGTCTTTGTCGGCTAGGCATTTTGTTCTGGAGATGAGGGTCTTGGCTATGGAGTTGATCTGTGCAGGGTGGTGATGGGATTGTGCGTTTAGGTAGCAGTTGGTGCGTGTTTTTTTCTGGTAAATGGTGTGTCCTAGGGAGCCATTGGGTTTTCTGTAAATTAGGACATCCAGGAAGGGAAGTCGGTTGTTGGTTTATGTTTCCATAGTGAATTGTATTTTGGGGTGTAGGTTGTTCAGATGTGTGAGGAAGTTGTCCAGTTTTTTTCCCTGTGTGGCCAAATTATGAAAGTGTCATCTACATATCTGAGCCAGAGTTTGGGTTTGTGTTCAGATTTGTCTAGAGCATT
>JAEANM010009908.1:0-14089 GCA_017656035.1 Myanophis thanlyinensis
GCTGCACTTTTTTTCGAATTTTTTTTATTTATTTTTTTGATTTTTTTTCGAATTTTTTTTTCGATTGTCCTCTTTTTGGGAAATCAAAATATGGTCACCCTACTGTAGCAAAAAAGTATGTCAATGCAATTCAACAACATTCATTCTATTTGATCAGTTATAAAAAGACCATTCACATAATGGGGAATCAAATTATGATTTTCCCATTTTCTCATCAAATTTTTTCATAAAATTATGATTTTCCCAGTTACTCAGTGTAACAACAAAACAGTGGAATGATGCCAATGTGGGGAAAAAACCCCAGGGATAATAACATTTGAATTTCCTCCTATTAAAAGAAAACATTTAATAGGCGTTAGTTTCTATGGCTAAACAAAATTTTCTTTCCTGTTTATTTTTCGTCTATTGTGTGTCATGACCAATTACAATTCAATTTGAAAGTGTTCTCACTTAAAGCTGTATGTTTCCTAAATTTATCAAAGCAAATGAGTCCCTATAGAGAAGTTCCATAGTGTTTTGACTGGAGACAGAAACTAAGTCATTTTGATCCAGGATCTTCCTGCCTATTTCTTAAAAAAAGAAAATTGTGGCTGGATATGCTCTGAACAAAGCTAGTTCCAAGGCAAACAGTGTTCTGAAGCCTTATCACATATTTTCTGTAAAGCCAAGAGAAAATGCTTCCCTCTTTTGCTGACACATGAATGTTGTAACCAACTCCCAGTACTACGTAAATGCCAGTAATCATCCACATGCAATGCAGTGTCATTTCTCATTTGTGTTAACGCAAACAGGAAACTCCAGGCTATTAATGTACAATTGCTTCAAATACTTCCCACTCCCTTGTTCAGCAAAAACTTCAAAGTTCAAAAAGCCATATACAAATAAAATGCCATGTATGACACTGACCTCTTATTAATAGTGGATTTTCTTACAGATTTTTATAATCTTGCTATATTCTTGACAAAGTATCCTAAACATTTATTTATATATGTATAAGATAATATAGCATTGAATATTGAGAATAACAGAATAATTATATAGCTATTTTCATCAAGAAAGATGAAATCTGGGTGAGAAAGTAAGATTAAAGAGTAAATACAAGACAAAGGCTGAGAGATAATGCTGTCCAAGTTATTTCTTTTTTTTGAAAGTTTTTGAAACAACACAAAACTTGTAAAACTTATTTGTCAGAAGATCATCAAAAATAGAATGATAGGAAGGAAGGAAGGAAGGAAGGAAGGAAGTGTATTTGTGTGTGTTTATATACTGTACATATACATGTGCATTGATCGAGCTATTCGACTAGGGCCACAGCCATGGAAACACATTGGATGACTAACCGGCCGCTATTTCTCGGTCCAAATTGAGGCAGCAATTCTTCATAAGCTACCATGAGTACTGGGGGGAAATCAGGATATAAATCTTAAACTAAATCATATATGATATATGATAATTTATAATCTGCCCCCCCCCTAAAGTGGTTTTCACGTAGTCAGTCATCCAAGAACTGATTGACAAAGACCACAATAAAAAGCAAGACTTTCAGAAATTTCAAGAGTATTAGAAATATCATTTGTGTGTCCATTCTACCCACCTTTGTCCATAGTGAACAGATTCTGAATATTTTACTGTGAAATTTTCTTATCAGAAAATAAGTCAAAAGAATCATGTACAGATCCAGAAGTAACTGATGCTTTTCAGTCCAATTCCTAAATTCTCAGTTACCCACTGAACAGAATATATTCAGCAGTACCTGTGGTCTGCTAGAAAATGTGTACTATTTTTTTTCACCACTAAGTGCTTTACACAGTTCTAATCTACATCAGAACCCATCAATATTTCATATACATTTGGCCAGAAAAATCTATCCTTAAATCCAGAGAACATTTAGTTCCCTCCCACAAAATAAAGCATTCATGTGATTCATCAGTATTAAAGATGGAAAGACTGTGATTGTTGCTTTGAAAGACAGCTACTGTTGAGGAGTGTGGGACAAAGCAACACTGAATGGGGTGGGGGTGGGTGGAAATCACAACTTTCCATTCCATTTTGAACCAATCATTTTCCTCATAAATCCACATTATCTCCCTTTTGTTATGTGAATATAGGAAGTTAAAATTTGAATTGACTAACAACAGAGAAAGGTGTAAACATAATGTTGCCATTATTGTCCTTTTGTCCACTATGAAGAATAAAAGGAACATTAGCTGGCTCTGTGTGTGTGTGTGTGTGTGTATGTATTGCTCTCCTGGGAAGTATGTGTATTTCACACTCATTACATCATCTCTTTCTGCACATCACATGAGACTGAGTCATCCACGTTCCTGCTTACAATTTTCAAGAGCAAGTCTAGGCAGCAGCTGTTTAATGTTCTCTCATATAACAGCCTTTAATTTATAGCAGACAAACCCTTGATTGGTTATTTTTCCCCCAGCTGCTTTTGCTATATAACTTGCTACATGTTTTTGCTTGTCAAATAGCCTCAAAATGCCAACAAAGCCTAGCATCTCATTGCCTGATAAAAACACAGTTCTAGATTTTTGAGGCATTTCTTTTTACTGGCAGCATTATATCTATGCCAAAGATTTGGGTTTATATTGCCTTGGTCCCAGCTTCAGATTAAAGTTTAGTGCTGCAAAAATTAGCAGTAGGCTACTCCAAGAGACACATGCATGCAATTATTTAGTGCATGGCATGCAAAACACACAATTCTAATAGCAATGTGCTCGAAATAGACACTGCCTAACTAAATGAGAAAAGAATATGGTTTTCTAAAATAAGGACAAAAGAAAAGTCACCAAAATATGTATGCTCTAATGACTGTCCAATCTCTTTATCAAATAATGGTTTAGTTATCAGTATTATTGTACAGAAAGATCCTGGGGGGGGGCTTAGTTTTTTTCATGGGCAAATCTTAGATTTTGGAGGAAATAGGTGAATAATGCTGTTGTTGTTTTGTGGATCTCAGGATAACATTTCACATTTTCAATCTCGCTGAACAACAGTAACAAGCTCTAAAAATCCACCCTCCCACACCCGTGAACCTATGGCTGAAATGGGCCATTCTATCAAGCGTTATTGGTTCAGTTCCAATGTTCACCACTGCATAAAATTTTGCCCACCATAGACTTGCCCCTGGCAAGATAAATATTCAAAACCACTGAAATAGCTATGTCACCTTTTTTATAAATTGCTTATCTGGCCTGGAAAAGAGTAATTGCGGAGCTGTTGAGCATTAGGAACAGTGGTGTCTTGAAAATAGGTCACAGCATCTCCAATGGAAAAGGAGAGGTCAGCAATACAAATTATTACAGCTGAGAGAAAGAACTGTATTTGGCAGTCAAACAAGGATTGCCTGTAGAACAAGCCAAGATGAAAAAAAGAAAACAATTATAGTGATTCTTCTAATGTCAACATTATATGCTCCCAACAACACAAAGTTGTAGACAGGTAAGGATGATTGTTTAACAGTGAGCTTATTCCTGATTTCTTCTTTTCCAAGGTAGTTTGCTGACAAAACCCAAAATCTCAACCAGATGATCTGCATCCCCCACCCGTCCTGCGCTCTACTACAATATAAGAATATAAAGTACATTATTTCTTTCCTAAGGCAGAAATAACTGCATGAACTGCATTCATTCTACCATGAAACAGAGATAAACAAGGATTTTGCCATAAACACAAAAGAACATATTTATTTCAGAACTGAAGCTTAAGTGCTTTGGGCAAGGAAAGTAAAATGAGACTAGATGTATTGATGAAACTACATTTGTTCTTGTCATTTTGGTAATTTTGTTAGAAAAAGAATGTTTTTGTCTACAGATAAATTATACTAAAATTAAATTTCCTAATTTATCAAGTAGTCATACCTTTTAATTACGTTCTGGGGCTTTTCTTCGTCTTTCAGCTGTTCCCATTAGGGGTCGCCACAGTGAATCATCTTTTTGAATCATCTCTATCCTCGGCATCCTCCACTCTTGCCCCAATCACCTTTATGTCTTCTTTTACCATATCCATATATCTCCTCTTTGGCCTTCCTCTTGGCCTCTTGCCTGGCAGCTCCATCTCCAACATCCTTCTACCAATATAACCACTATTCCTCCTCTGCATATGTCCAAACCATCTCAATCTGGCCTCTCTGACCCTGTCCCCAAAATTTCATATGCAAGGTGATCGGCAAAGCACCTCTTTTTGAATTATTAGTGCAGGAGTATTTTTGCAAAGCGCAGATGGCTGCTTTGCAAGCTGTACCTGGCTGTCCTGAAAGCAAAGCAGTTGCACACATACAGGCCTGTGGGGATACCTGGAAGCCATTTTCATCCCACATCAGCTTTGCAACAGCATAACTGCTTTGTTGTTAAAAAAGTTTCTGCATGTTGTGACACATGTCCAAATGCTCTCCATTGCCAGAGTATAACTCAAAAACAGTACTCGCATAATACATTAAACCACAAACTAGCCAACCATACTGTATTTGTCTGTTGTGCAAACCAAGGTCATATGATTAGTTTATATTTTACTAGGTATGTTGTGTGACTAGAAATTTGGTTTAAGAGGTTAGTATCTTTAGCAAACACAACCAACTACAAAGAATGAAAGTACAGTACTTTCTAACTATTGGATTAGGATAATGACCAAGATAGATAACTGAAAAACTTACCAAATAGATTTAAAAAGCATGATTATAAAAGGTTTTATATTCTAAACCCCATTAATAAAATTTTCAACTTTCAACTATGTACTATATAGGGATTTAACTATAAAGCCCTAATAGAATAGTAAAACAGCTGTTTCCAAATTAACAACTACTCTATGTTGAATTTCTGCAGTATAGCATCTAAACTTAAGGTTTGAAAAGTAACAAAATTTATTATAATTCACCATGTAACTGACCATACAAAAATTTGTATAATGGAGATTTTATTCTTAAAATGGCACAAACCTCTGACATCTTTAGGTATTTTGATTATTAAAAAATTAGTTCCTTTTCACACTCACCCTATGGTATTTTTAAAAAATCAGTGGGATATATATTAAATAGACTGCTGCATAAAAGCATTTTAACGTCACAGATTTTAACTAGAAAATTTATGACATTCACAAATAGAAGTGCTGAATGTTGACTAAATCTGATGACTCCAGTGCAGTTATACATCTTATATTCAGATAAGGTTTTGTATTAATATTACTCTTTTTAAATGGGAATAGTATGGAACAGACTTTTGATTTCAACAATAAAACCCAAGAACAGAGTTTATAGTTTTGTTTTCTATTTTAAATGGTAAACATCATCAACATTAATTTATTTTGTTTTACAGGTCAATAATTAATATTTCATACATTACTGGTACCTGAGATCAAATGCTAGATCAGAAGAGATTACTAGAGAGATGAAGCCACTTCTAACACTCAACAACAGTGTCAATGTAATTATAGGCAGAATCAAAAAATAGTATTTGACATTTACATTTCATCTTCCTATAGGAATCAAGGCACTGTATATCAGATCTGTACAGAAATTAGAATCTGTAATACATTTTAGCATGATGAACAATGACTTATAGGTTCTTAATCTTTATTGCTTTTTGAAGTATGCTTGAATTCCAGGTCCATCTGTAGTAATGAAAATAAATTCTCAAGCTAAATATATATTAAGAAGCACTTCCTCAACTCTCCTGCCTTTGTGATTCTACTGAAAGACTACTAAGTGGATCTCAAAAGCCAATCAATGCTAGCCAAATGCTTTATACAACATATTCGAACACTGCCTAGCAATCAGCCTGCTTAGTTTCAATATTTATGCAAATAATTTTTTTTATTTTGGGATTAGTATATATAGTGACTTTTTGTAATGTCATTCAGTCAGTTCATAAATAAGGACAGATTGTAGCCCTGGAAATTCCCAGATCAGTTATTACTTTGCATCTTCTCAATATTACGTCATTGCCGTCGAGGAATTTTAGTCTAAGTAATGTGGCTTGGCTGATTTGTGAATATTGAAAATAGATGTTGCTTCACCTTAATATTTACAGTATTTTCAAACTTCAACCAATATAAGCCTATAAAACAATGTAAAAAAATGTGGAAATTTAAATGAATACAAAGTTTTAGTTTAAGATAAATGTTAATATTGCTCATATAAACAATCTGATGTGAAACAGTTTAGATATTAACATTGTCCACTATGTTAAATTTATCTCAATGAGTCTACAAATGATCTAGTTAAGAATGTCATGTATGCCTACATAAACAGTTGCAAATAAGCACGTTTTAATTCAATTTGCAGTCGACATATACATTTATTCAGGAATTAAATTCTATTGTGCCGCAACTCAAGACTAAAATCTTGCATGATCTTTTATTTTCACGTATGCCTCACCAAACACATCAGGCCTTATTTCTAAATCAACATCTACGGAGCAGCCTACATAAACTTTATTTCAAAGCCTAAATATTTAGGAAGTTTTTACCCAACCCTTTATGTGCAAGGAACTATGGGGTTGGTTTTGACTGGCATTGTTGCTAGAGAGGGCAGCAGAGACGAGGAAGAATCGGTTGTTTATTAAAAGGAGAAACCAATTTCATCCAGTTTCTCACAGCTTAGGTTAACCGTTAGCTTTGCGGGGATCCTGAGATTTACCCAGCAGCGGGTTGAGATGAATAATCTATTAAGCCACAGGCATTCTGGCTGAAGACAAGCCTCGAAGTCCGAGAGGCCAGTAGGACAAGCAGCCCAGGAGATTTATTTGCAGAGGCCTTCCAGTCTGTCCAGCGCGCTCTTCATGTCCCGGATGGATCTAGCCAGGGCCGGTACCGGCTGCAGCTCCAGATCTAGCTCCTCGCAGCGGGCCATGAGCGTATACATGGAGCGGATGCTGGTGTCCACGGCGTCTCCCAGGCTCTCCACCCCATCTCGATAGGTCTGGATGCAGCCCACGCTGAGGGTCGTCAGAGCCTGCAGGGCGCCTTGCAGGTTCCGCAGCACCTCCTCTACTTGCGCCGCCACCCGGACGGCCAGACTCGCCAAGTCCTGCAGCGCCTTGGGGTCGATGGCTGGGATTTGGCAGGCGGGACTCGGAATCCAAGAGCTCAACCAGACCTGCTGCTCATCTAAGCCGGGGGCCACGAAGCGAGCAGGACTCTCCTCCTGATGCACGGGGCCATCGCGTTCCTCTAGCAACCCCGCGGCCTCCGGGCCTCGCGGCACCAACATTACTTCAGCCGCCGCCTCCTCTGCCATAGCCGGCCGCCTGCGTTTGTTCGGTTCCCGCTCTTTTACTCCTTAGGCAGGCGACCACTTCCCACTCTCCTCTTCCTCCTCCTTCCGGATTTGCGGTCGCACAAATAAGAGGCGGGCTAAACGCCGTTCGGCCCTCCTGATTGGACGCCGCCACCCCACAAGCCCAACCCTACGCTTGTTTACTCAGAACTCTGCCGAATTGGGAGGGGCGTCCTGTCGCTAGACAAAAGGACATGCCCCGCCCACCACGACGAGCCGCTACGGCCCGCAGAAAACTTTAAAGGACTCTTAGAAGGGTGAGCCTCCACACCCACCCCGCGGCTCCATCTCCCTGCAAGCTTTACGCCTGCCCGGATTGGTGGCGAGGATGCCGTAAAGGAGCGAGCTCTCTGCTGATTGGACAGTAGGGACGGGAGGTGGACGCTCCCGCTACGGCTTTCTTCTGACTGGCGGTCAACTGGAAGAGGGCGGGCCCTTCTTGGAGTAACAACAGTAGGGCGTTAGGGTTCCTCTCATTCCCCCGCCATGTTCTCCTGAGAGAGGATCTGCTCGCTTCAACCAGCGCAGCCTCGGCTCCGACCGAGGCTCAGCAGTCCCATCCCTCCATCCCCGATTTTTTTTATTTCCTCTCCCCCTCCTCTTTTCTCCTCCCTGCCCCTGCGCTCATATTCTAAGCTTTCAGTATGGTGACTACCACAGCGCCTTCGCCCTTTCTATCCCGGGTGTCAGCCGGCACCGAGGACCATCGTCCGTTTCCTACGTCTCTTTTTCAACGGCTCCTGCGGGCAGACTACAGCAGCGAAAGCCCCCAGCCCGGTTGCTGTCCGGGACTAGGACCAAACGGTAGCGCAAGGCTGAAGAGAGTCAGGCGACGAAGACGGAAGATCCGCTCTGCTCCCTCTGGCCTCTTACAGTGTCGCTCCTACCAGCAATTCCAGCAACACCGCGCCGGTTTGGGACGAAGGAACGTCGCGCAAGGGACGCGCAACCGCTGCGAAGGCCCCAACGCTTCCTCAGACTCTGGATTAGGAACGGGACGTTCCGGCGAGGAAACTCCGGCGCCTTCGCCAAGAACCACCCCGGTCGTTACAAACAAGCCCTCCAGGAAAGAGGTGAAGCGAAAGGGGCCGAAAAAAGCAGCGCTCTCTCGAAACTCGAGGGAGGAGCCGCGCCGAGTCCGCTCCGGGCTCAGCGGGCGGGCGGCGGGCGGGGGGGGGGCGAGTTTCCGTTACCTCGCCTGCGCGTGAAGGCATCCGCCGCAGGGGAGATTCCACGGGGCGCGGATTGGTGGGGAGCGTGCGCCAATCGGCTTGGAGCCTGCCGCCCAGCAACAGACGGGGATTAAAGCCTCGAGGCGAAGCGGCAGAGCGACGCGACGTGACGGCCTAGGCCGGGCCCAATGGGCGGCGGGGGAGGGCGTGGCGAGCCGCCCACCGCCGCCGTGGTGGAGAAAAGGACGATGATTTGGTTTCGCTTCGCAGTGTCCGTCGTGGGGGCGGGTAGCGGATGGCCGCTCCCTCTGCTTGTTTACCAAGAAGTTAGTGTCCCGTCCCCCCCCACGAACCTCGATTCAGGGTGGGTGGGTGGGTCTTACCTGCCAATTTGATCTGTTCGGTTTGTATTTTATATTTAAAATCTTACCTTGTAGGAGTATGGCTCATTTTAATTGTGATGCTTCTGACAGGAATAAACCAGCAACCTGCTGGTCAAGTGACTTCATACTTGGAAGACATAGAGAAAGAAGGGTCCTTGTGGCTTAGGCTTCATCCCCTCAAGCAACTGGTCTTTAAATGTTTTTAAGCTCGACCCTTTCCCCCCATTCCCCTTCAGGATCTTCCAGGCCTTAGGGGACAGCCTCGGAGAAAATCCACTCTTTCCTCATTTTCTTAGTTTTTTCCTCTCCCAGATGTTTGTTGCATAATCTTACAAGGTTTATGCGGGTAGTGCTCAACTTGAGACCACGGTGGAGCCCTGAAATTTCTGTTGCTAAAAGCCAGACATTTGTTAAGTGACTTCTGCCCCATTTTAACGACTTTTCTTACAACTGTTTTTAAGTGAATCCTTGCCAGATGTTAAGTTTGTAACAGGGTTATGCGAATCTGGCTTCCCCATCTACTGCGTTGGTCAGAAGATCGCAAAAGGGGATCACGTAACTCTGGGACACTGCAACTGTCATGAGTAAAAAAAAAACTTGAATAAAAAAATGAGTCTTGCCAAGAGACTGAATTTTGATCATGTGACCATGGGGGTTGCAGCAACTGAAAAATGGTTAAGCTCCTTCAGTGCTGTCGTTACTTTGAAGGGGTCACTAAATGAGCTGTTTTAAGTTGAAGACTACTTGTACCTTAGTTTTAACTGACCTATTTCTCACTTTAGAGACATTATTTTAAAATGTGTTCTGTATGAAACAGTATTATAGCTATGAAATCCTCAGATCCCTAGTCAGATCCTCAGAACTGTAATCAGCCATTTCAGTGGGAACCTCTGACTAGAGAGTAGTTACGTTCTGTTAATCCACACTTTTAAAGTAACTTAGTTGAATATACAAGATACAGCAGTGGTCTGATTGGTTATATATAGTCTCATACGTATGTCATGTAGCAGTGTCTCAGCCATTTTGGCAGTAACCTCAAATTTTTGGGCTTAAAAGCAAACACTCTTGAAATTAGTTGGATTGAAGCCTACACCTGTACAGGATTAGTGTTAAGGTCTCTAGAATTTTGCTTGTTTCCTTTTTAATTATTTTTTTAAACAAGTGCTATCTCAAAATTATTGTCTCTAAAGTGAGACAGGTCCTGACATCTAGTTTGCAAATTGAAGGCAAGCCAGAAAACGAAGGAAAAGGATAAAACAATTTGACAACAATTGTGAAGTTGCAAACAGGCAATTTATAGCTAGGTGAGCCTTACTTTTATTTTTATATGGAATTATAAGCTAACGTGTAACAGAATGGTTAACTGGAATTTATTTAATATTAAGACATTAGAAATTATTGTCAGACTTATGAGATTCTCTTCTATCCTTGCAGTTGTTCAAAAACAGAATGGGAAAATCTGAGAAGATTCCGCTGCCTTACAATCAGCCTGTTCACAATATGCATCATCTATCTGACCAATCAAAGAGTAACAGACAGAGGAGTAAATGTAACATACCACTAAATAAATTCCCATCTACAAAAAAGTGTGAAAATACATTTTGGCAAGAATCATTATCATCTGAACTCATTAAAAGGCAGGAGAAAAAGCCTTTGAAAAATACAGAAAATTTTAAAGCAAAGAAATCTATTTTTGTCACAGAAGCTAATCAAAAAGAAAATTATGCTGGGGCAAAATTTAGTGATCCTCCTTCACCCAGTGTCCTTCCAAAGCCTCCCAGTCACTGGGTTGGGAACACTGTTGAATTTTCTGACCAAAACAGGAAGATGATGGCAGTCCATTTAAAGACACTCTTAAAAGTTCAAGCATAGCTTCTGGATACTGAAAAAGAACATGCCAGCAATCTAAATCCAGCCTTGTTGCATTTTGATGTTCAAAGGACTGACTAGTCTTAAAAACAGAAACCTGTACTCCAATTTTTTATGGATATGTAAATAATGTATATCATGTAATGTGTATATTCATATTTTGAGGTACATTTTAGTTTTGTTATGAAAGGATGTATTTTACATTGCCCATGCGGTAAATGGCTTTTGTACATAATAATGGACATCTTCTTAAAGTGTGTTTGACACATGGAAAGATGTGTCAACATTTGCACAAGGTTATCGAGATTTTTCAAAGGAAAAAAATCTATTTTCAAATGGAAATGTGAAAACATTACTGTTGCACTACTGAAAAAATTTACAGTCCGTGGCACACAATGTTTTATTGAAAAATAAGCTTTTCAGAAAGATCTGAATTTGTTTGAAAACAAGATATGGAGTAAATTCAATTATACCATACAAGCTTCCCAAACTTTGGGATTTAATTGACACATGAAATCTAGCACTTATTATCTAACATAGGTAACAGTGCTATCTGCCAGAAATAATTGGCTAGTTTAAAAAAAATAAATAAAACAATTTGGCCTCCCCATTACTTGGTGGTTATTTTTTGTGTGTTTTTGTGTCTGGCTGAATCTTGAAAAGCAATAACAAATGCTGAGCATTTTTGTGTTATGTCAGTGATACAGGTTATATTTTCTAAATATTAGAATTATTAATTAGAAACTTAATGTATTTTACAAAACAGTAATTTCTTTTTAAGATTAGTTCGTGGCATATTAAGATTGTGTATAGGTTTACATTGATGGAGTATTCCATAACCTTAAGAGTGATAGTCCTAATGGCCTAGAAAATTGGCCATTAACATCACAAACTGGGTGCAGCTGCATATTACAATGTGAATGTTTATACATATATGGTGCAATAGCCAAGGCCCTATTCAAAGCATATATTTTCCTGCAACTGAGATATGCAGGTCAGGGTTCTTCCATTTATTCTGGATAATTTTGCTGAATTTAGATATGGAAGGCTGTATAGTACTTTTCTGTATAATTAATAGACTCTTGAAGTAAAAGCTAGTTCCTTAACATAAGAAACAAGAACCGTAACCTTTTCAACAAGATCACATATCTAAAGGAAGAAGATATCTTCGCTGTAGAAAATGCAAACAGATCTTCATGGTAAGTAATTTTTTTCAGCAGTATTCTCCACATTAATTGCAGCCTGTATATACAGTTGCTTGTTCCATATCAAACTGGTTCAGAAATAACATGTTTACATGGAATGTGTTGTTCTGGGAGCAGTTTCTATGTTTTCCAGAGATAAAACTTACAGGACAGATGAAAAGCAATGTGACAAAAATTAGTGTTCTGTTTCTGCAATTATGAGTTGCACAATGCCATTTTGGAAGCAGTACAAGTTGTATATTGAAGTATCAAAAAAGACATAATTATTTCCAAGTCATTACAAAGTATGGTTAATTTACAATAAAGACAAAGCACATTAATCCCAGCCCTGAAATACAGTTAGCACTGATTTTAATAAAGTTGTTTGCAAAAAGTATACAAGATAAACATTATAGTTATTAGAACTATTCCATGCTTTAGATTTGGGGGGGGGGGGGAGTGCTTTCCAAGGCTGTCCCAGGCTGCTGTAAAAATCTCAGAAATGCATTTTATTTAAGGAAGTGCCAATACATGCAACTTGATATCTCCACACAAGCACCTTACCCTCTGGATCAAATAGCATTGCACACACCTAGTGGCTATATCTAAGGCTCCATGAAAAGCATATTTTGCTAAATAAATAAATCAACTAAATCATTCAATATATTTTCAGGGGGAATAAAACAATGGTTTGGATAAATACAGTTCCCATCATGCTTTCCAAAGCAACAACCAACATTCTGTAAAAACTTCAAAAGGCTTTAAAAGTGACAAATGGGATTGTATTTCAAAGCTGCATGTTTTCACAAAAGCAGACAATGTATAGTACACATCCTCAACTATTCATTACAATGCACTGAAGTTATATTCTTCAAGATGAACCTAACTCTGGCCTATTACATACATGATACTCTGCAGTGATAATATCTTCTCATGATGGTATTAACTCTGCTAGGTTAGGGTCAAAATACTTCCGCAATTAAGAGAGAATTGTACTGCTCCCATACAGTATACCATAGTGGAACCACTGCAAGCCAATGGAAATAAATTATATTCTTGCTGAATGTGACGTATATCTGTTTTGACTATATTTTTCTTGTAATGTGATTTTGACCTTGGCATAAAGTATAAGCTATATATTGCTTATAGGTCTACAAGATTTCATATATGTTGCCTTCATGATCTGTGGCTGATCAATAGGCATTAATCCTTTATACACATGTATGAGTTTTTGTAATCTAGTTTTGGCCTTTGTGGTGATGCTGTTAACTTTTTGTATATACAAAATGGCAGGCGTTTGCACATGTCCAAAGATTATTTCAAGGGCAAGCATTAAGGTATCTGTTCTATAAAGCTGGATTTGCTCTTCCTTTAATTACTTGTGGCAAATCTAGTTATGTCAGCCAGATTGCAAGGCTCTACGTAACTTGCTAATGACAGACCTTTGGAGCATCTTGCTCTTTTAATGATGTAGGGAGCTGCCTCAGTCCATATGGCTCACACTGCTGTGTCCTGTCTGCACAACTCCTTTATAAACTCAGTGAAAGAATCTCTTAGTTCCACAACTGGGTACTAGCACTGCCCACAATGTAAAAATATCTCGACCATATTGCTCACTACCAGTGCAAAAATCCCCTCATCAAAACTGAAAGCTGCGTGGTGTAGACAAGCTAATATGAAACCATATGGTATGAGCAGGTTAACTTATCTCTATTGTCAGTTGATCTGTTCCCTTGGGCTGCCCTATGATCTGATATATCTGAGTGAGGGGAATATACATTGTACACTGCAAATGTCTCCAGGAGGATTTTAATTGTTTCAATTTTGAGGCTGTATAGCAACTCTTAAGTGGTTTACAGATAATGGTGGGAACAACCAACCAGGACAAACTCCAAAAGCTGAGCGGAGTCAACAACCAGGTCTTAAGCAACATATAAAAGGTAAATGATTGTCCTGCCTGAAAAGTGAAATTTCTGCTTATGCTCTGTATATGTAACAAATGCTCCCTCCTACTTTCTCTCATTAGAGTTAAACAAGAGTATTAAGCTTAGCTGGCAATTCCTCACATTGGCAGGTTATAAATGTTTCTCTGAAAGGTGATTCTCTTTCAAAGAACTCTTCCCTCTTTGATTCCTTCTTCAGTAATCTTGTCTGGATCCTATTCAAATCCCTTCAGGAGTTTTGAATGAGCACCCCTCCCCC
>JAEANM010009909.1:0-10571 GCA_017656035.1 Myanophis thanlyinensis
TGAGCCAGCCATGCTGGCTCAGGAATTCTGGGAGTTGAAGTCCATGAGTCATGAAAGAGCCAAGGTTCCCAACCCCTCTTCTAGGCCATTGCCTTACCTACTACAGCAAGATGCTAGCATTAATGTCTCTTGACATACATTCACACACAAAAACACATACTTTAAAAAAGCTTATTTGGCTATTGAATTTATTCGTCAAGACACAAAGCAGAAAGATTCCACTCAGCATTAGACTGAGGCACAGAAATTATGAATTGTGGACAGAAGCACTCCTGGACCACCTGTATTATGATCTTAAGGATGGTAGATTTGCTTTGCTTTAGTAAATTGTAAATCAGTGATTGCTATGTTGTAGTATTTAATATGCAGAATTTCAGATGGAGAATTGTTAGAGCTACCAATGAAAAGGTACCTTGATATTTTATCAACCTTGCATCCCAAACATATTTTTTTCTGCAATAATAAATGCAAAAGACCAGAAAAGGAAGATATATTATAACTTAGTATTTGAGGTCACGGTGCTCAAAAATAAATTTCAGGTAGCACAGCTCTTTATTTCACACAACAAATATTTTAAGAAACTGGGATAGGTTTCAAAACTAGTTAATGCTATGACACAGGGGACCTGTTGTTCCAAGGAGAAGGAAAGTCAAACTCACTCTCTGAGCCTTTGGGTGAGCCTAAAATAGTTCTCTAGATTCTAGTTCAAATTGCCTAAATACGTGCAAAGATTTAAAGGGGCAAACTACTAAAATTGTTCCAATACAATATTTGTAGCTTAGGGCTGAATGGTGGACTCCTTGGTGTTCTCTGAGGTTGGTTGTTTGCTTGCAGAAGTTTCATTGCCCAACTAGGTAATATTGTCAGTATCCTTGTACATATAGAAAAAAGTAAACATTGTCAAATCTGCTATTAGAAAGCAATTTGATATCCTTGCATATTTTTTCCTGTAACAGCTTCATTTATGAATGGAATCTGAATGGAAACTGTGTATAGACTGAAGTTTAAGCACTTATAATAATATTCATATTATGTGCATTAATTACAATTAAATGTTTAAAAAATAAAAATGTTTTTTCTATAACTGTTAAGTTTTGTCTTCAAAGCTGTTAAATTGGAGGCCTAAAACTGTAAAACAATTATCATTATAAAAAGAAACTTACACAAGATGGGAATGTCATTCTTGACTTCCTTTAATTTGAAAGAACTCTCATAATTTCCTGACCCTTCTTACAATAATGATGATGTTCTGCCGAGTTTTTTCTCGTCTTTTAAACCAAGTAAGCAAAGAAAAGGGGAAAGACAAGCAATTAATGTCAAGATGATTGGAGTACATTTTTCTGGATCAATATAAAATGATTTCTTTTCAGAATTTAACTTACCCATTATGTGTTTTAAAACTGAAGATAAGATGTACAGCATTAACCAGATACAGCAGTAACTAAATATTAATTGACCTGAAACAATGATAGTTAAAAAGGAGATGTGGATCTATTACTAAACCTCTATAGGCATTTGAAGCAAATAGTCACTTTCTTTAGCTGGAATGTATTAAGACATGCATTGATCTTTAATTCAAATTGTACTCCAATCTCTTTTTCCAAGTCACTATTTGGCATTCAATTCCACAACAGAATAAATGGAATGGTGAACAGCAGAAATCATTCTCCCAATTATGAACTCTTTTTGATTTATAGAGTACACAAAATATTGAAGAATAGCAATAGCACTTAGACTTATATAACACTTCACAATGCTTTACAGCCTTCTCTAAGTGGTTTAAAGAGTCAGCATATTGCTCCAATCTGGGTCCTCATTTTAATAATCTTGGAAGGATGGAAGGCTGAGTCAACCTTGAGCCCAACTGCTGGTAGTCAGCAGAATTAGCCTGCAATACTCCATTCTAACCATTGCACTACCACTGCTCAAGAATGTTGGTTATTCAATTAAAAATAACTCGGGAAGTTTGAATAAGTAGCTGCATCCTCACTTTCACATAAAAATTACATCCTAAAATGTGCCACTGTCTTTTCTACATAGTATCTTCACTGTCCTAAGTAAACATCTGCATGGAGAATGAAGGAAAAATAAATCAAATTATCTAAGAGCTAGATTAAAAGACACAGATGGAATCCTACCTAGAATCTTGTGTTTAAAGCCATATCTATTTATGTTTTATGTTAGGGATACCAAGTTTAGAATAGAACTAAGTTGTGAAATGCATTATGTTATATTTACAATGCAATTTCACAATTTGTTAGTTTACATTTCATCCATAAAATGTGTCAATAAATAAATTAAATAAATAAAACTTCCCATTAAGCATGTAGAATTTCATGAAGCCTCCCCATCAATGGTATAATACCAAACATTGGATCTAGTGAAACCACACATTTTCAGATACCTTCCATTAGGAACATCAAGAGCCCCATTCTCACTGGAAAAACAATGAAGCTTTAAACTTAAACTATTGAAGGAAAAGATATCTAAATAAAAATTAATAGCAACTCTTTAATTAGGCCTTTCAAATAATTTTCTGAGAAGTGGAAAATGCATCACAGAACTAAATTATTCTTGGATAAGCTTCTCTTTTGCTATTTCTTGTTTTCTGTCCAGCTTTGCTATAAAACTGCTAATCTTCCTTCTAATCAGCTATTGAACTTCTCACATTCAACCAAAGACTATTATTTCACTTATCATTGTTTTAATTCTCTATTGTTAATGCTTCCTTCTTATACCAAAAAACTTGGAAGCTGTCTGTAATGATTGTCATAAATCTATGCATGCCAGGGAAAATTGCATATTAATTTATTAATTCATAAATTTTGCTGCTTCCTTAATTCATATTGTTACATTTCTTAGCAGACTTCATCTGAAGTTTTGCACAACTTTCATAATCTATGATCAATGAAATGGTAAGAAGCAGATACGTTCTTAGGCAAATCTTCTTAGTTTTTACTGCCAGCTCTTGTACACTATTTCTGTTTTAACCTATAATCAATATTTTACTTGCACTCCAATCTATAACAGCTGCTTAACATTCGACCATACTCATATAGGCGCTTTATCTAATATATATAACATTAAATCTATATAATCTCAGAAACTATATGCATTTATGTATCAAATATGTATCTTTGAAGAAGGGAAAAAGAAACCCTAAAAATCATCAACTTATTAAATATGACTATGATCATTCAATATATTTAATACATCTTATAAGTTAATGCAATGAAGTAACTGAATGATTAATTAACCAAGTGATCTTCACATAACATACTAAGATGCAAATACATTCAGATAAGCTTAAAATGAGCAAGGATTGCACATTATTCAAATATATCGCCAACATCTTTATAGGACATGGTGAGGCACATTGTATGAACGCAACCAGTATGTAAATGGAACTTTACTAACTTTTTTATCTTTGCTATGTCAGTTGGTGAATAAGGAAGGTGTTGTTTTTGTTTTTAATATTTAAACTTGATGAAACTTTGCCCGATTCTTCTAATAGTTCTCCCATGATGCGAAATAACAAGAGAAAGCCAATGAAATCACTTCCTATACCTGCAAAAGTCTCTCCTGGATCATTTTTAAGGACACTAAAAATGTTGTTTAAAGACATTTAACTTCAAAACATGATGTATTTTGTCATATGCTTCCCCAGGGGCAGTCCCATTAACTCCAGAAAGCCTATACTAGTGGATTTAATTTTGTTGATACTGCCTTGAAAGCAGCCTTATCAGCAGCGTACAGCAGTGCCTGCACCAGGCAGACACCTGCAGTGCAGACCTAAGCTTAGGCAACACCCTCCATAGCAGGCAGGAAAAGACCCCCCCCTCCCCAAAAAGCCCCTCTTCGTGCGCAAAGACAACTGCCTGGTGTAGGTGATTAATGTGTGCTGCATTGGCCCATGATAGGACGATGGCAGAATTCTTGAATAGCTTTTCAGAAATAATTGATTTCATTTGAGGTATGAATGAAACGAGACCATTCCATATCTCGGGGAAAAAAATGAAAGTGGAGGATTCTACGCTATGGTAGTAGCAGTATGTATATGCATAAGAGGGTTTACAAATAAGATGTGAGAAAACAGGGCATTGTTAAATAAATATGTGAAATACACCTATACTACCATTCTTTAGATATAATTTGTAAACTTAAGAAAATGTAAACAGTTTCTATCTCTGCTTGCATTTTATAGCTATTACTCAAACAGATCACTGTTTACAGAAAAGCAATTCCTGATAAATTGTAACTGAAATGCTCATAAACCTCTGGATCACGATAATAGTTAATATTCAGACCCATCTGGCAGCAGGCAAAATAGCAACCTCCCATATCTTTAAATCCTTCCTTTAATGCAGAAAGCACTATCTATTAGAGTGAAGTATTATAATGCAACCTTATTGTCATTCAAATCTTCAATATCCACAAAGGGTCTAATTCTCTGAGAAGTTCACCCGTATAACTGAAAAGAATGAGAATGCACCTGTATAACTGAAAGGTTATTATACATGGTGAGTTGTGCCTCAGAAATTGGGAAATACAGCATTTTAAGGTGTGTTAGTCTGAAATACATTTTCAAAATATACAGAAAGTCATGAATTCTTAAAATCTGCACATCTAAACCTGACTATAAATAAAAGAGCTCCATACTTAATTTGAAACTAACTGCAGAGTTTGGTAAGTAAACATGATGCCTCACTCAACTAAGCAAGTAGACACTTTATTTTATGGTGCCAAATCTAAATGACAATTGAAACTGAAACTGGAAAACTATCCATTTCACCCAACTTACTTGGAGACATTTCTTTTTTAAAGCATGAAAATGCATTGGCTGAAAAGGAATATGTCTTGAACTTCCTACTGAATCGAGAACTATTATGAATACTTTTTGATTTAATCAAAAAACACTACTGTCAAAGGATAATGGTCCTTTGCATGAGTGTAGAGGAAGCAGAAGGATTGGAATAAGAAAATATTTAAGGCAGCCGAGAATGCAGCCTATACAGATAGAGACAAACCTAATTATAAAGTAGGCCATTAATAGTAAATGGGGTAGCATTGATAAGAATGCTTTGAGGACTTAATCTCTTTGTGTCATTCAGGTTTTGAACTTATGTGTGCTAGCAATAAAATAAATCTGATAAAATAAGCAAATCTTATTTTCAAATAAGTAGATTCAAAATAGAGATTATTATGCCCCAAAATATTTCACCAATTCCTATGCTTGTTGCTCCAGAACAATTAATGAGTAATAGAAAAGGTGTCCTCTGCATTGCTTCTAGATTGGATGGCTACAGTGCTGCAGTATAGTGCTGTGTCTCACATATCGCTATCGATATCCCTATTATCTTCCAATAATTTTAGCTTCTAAAATATAATATTACACTCTGGCTCCAAATGAAATGCAAGTTATCCACTAAGACCATTGTACCTCAGAGTGAGGGCAGACCAAATTTAAATTTTTATTTCCAAAGGCCACTTTCTGTCTTTTATGAAAAAAAGCACAAATACAAATTACAAGATATGCTTATGAACCATTTGGTTACCTTGAAAATCAACTTACATGGCTCAGGGTATCACTTTAATTCTTTACTTGATTTCCAGATCCTTTGAATGTGATATCTGGAATTTCAGTATTTTCATTCTCATTCTCATTCATTCTTATTTTATAGGGGGAGAGAGAGATAAAGTAACACTTGATTTAATATACAACAGTGTAAAACCAGATGTATTCCTAGCACCAGAATAGCATTGGGGAGAGTTTCACATTTCAGATTGTGCAGTTTTGACATTGCAATAATAGTTTTGATCACTGCTGTTCCAGTGAATATTTATTGTTTGAAAGCTCCAATTCTGATACATCCAAAAAGACAATGCACATACTTTATATAGCAATATTTAAAATGTGATGATGATGATAAAAACTATGTGTAACAGAGTTCAGTTACCTTAGTTCTGCAGTTACAAAAATGTATAGATTGAATGCAGAAAAACTGACATTAAAATAAAATTGAATTAAATATTTAAAAGTACAGAACCAAAGACAAGGACACCATAAACATACCATCAGCTGTACAACCTTGAATACAAATAACCTCAGCATTTGTATTTCCTGTTTCATTCAGTTGAAGTGTATCAACATCAAAAACAAAAATCTCCAGATAGGAATTAAATACAGTACTGTCGAGCTGCTGAAAGACTGTCTAGCCAATAAACTAAAAGATGATAAAAAATGTTAAATGAGCATGGTAATAGTTTCTAATTACAACACTGCAATACGTCAACCGAAAGAAAGGCATCTGACTGCTACAAACATTCCACATTTCAGGAGGCTCTAAAGTAAATGAGAAAAGAATTATTATAAAGGTAACTTTTTGCATTCTTGATTTGCTATGAAATGTGTAGAAAACATTCAATGGTTGAACAGTCAGAGATTGTTCTTATAAAACACAGATTTTAAATCAAGGCAGAATTCCCAAATTTTAATTGAGGATATACCCAGGGACAATATTTTCTTAAGCTTGGTGCATCTTTCAATAATCTCAGACTTGGCTTTGATATAGAAATTAGCCATAGTATAGTATATCCTGATTTAGATGTGTATATCCTGATTTAGAAGAGGTTTTCTTTCACAGCATGCAAAGAAGACATTCTGATTATGAAGCAGATATTATTTTAGATACCCAAACATATAGACTATCCCATGGGGACTGAGAAAAGTACCTTAAATTATTTCAATGATACTTATAAATCCCAGCAATTGGTACTGCCAATTATCCTAATCAAAACACCTTTGTGCTAAAGAATAAAAACAAGGAGCTTTTGTGTTTATGTTTCCGCAACCATCATTAGGTTTACTGCATCAGCTACACTTACTGAACCATAAAAGTTTGTTGTTTGTCTTCACCAATGCAATAGGGAAAAGCTTGACTTACAATTTCTCATGAATAAGGAAGTGTTTCAGCTGATAGGAATTGTATTAGACCCTTCCAACAAAATCACATGGCCTATTGTTAGTTTAAAGGTAAATATCTTTCTTAAAAATATTTTAAATTTGATCAAATCATTTCAGTCATGAATCCGAACTTAGCCTCTAAAAGCTTATGTTTTCAAATCACATGAAACTGGAATTCTGAAACATTTTTTGCAGTCTCCCCTTACCACCCTGGATTTCTCAAATTATTTTGCATTCACCGACAGTTATAACATGTTAACTGAACAACAAAGTTTCAGTATAAGGTTTGCTTAAGTGAGCTCAGATGCAGGTTCTTATAAAAGGTCTAATAATGTTCTATCCTCGTTACTCATCAGACTTCTGAAGAGTTAGCCCAATTTCTGAAGGTTTTGCACTATTTTACAACCTTATTATCCAGCTGTGCAGCTGACCAGAGAGATAGCCACATTCATTTTCCTTATCTGTAATGATGTGATACATCCCAACCCTGACCTGAGATGTCTGGAAGAATAATAGTTGGGGTGGGGGGAAATTACAGAGAAGGCAAGCAATAGTCAATCTTTTTATTGTTGATGTTGCAGAAAAGTATAACTAAACAATACAGCATAAATATTTCCAGTTTTTCTCCTTCCTCAAAAAAAACTCAGTAGTTTGTGTGTGTGTGTGATATGAGAACAAGAGACAAACTGAGGTTAACTTCCCAATCTGTAATCAAAAGCAACATTCTAAATAACTTCACCTCAGATAATGAAAGTCATTGGATGGGCTGTAATCTAAAAATAACACCCCCCTCTCCTGATGAAATCTGTGGTTTCTGCCAGCAGAAAAGAGACAAGCAGACAGTTTAAAAGTGTTGTGAAGGAACAGAGGGAAATCTCCAGATGAAAACTGCTCTTTGTCTGGTTTTGCTCAAGTACCCAAATCTTCCTTTATTTTCAGCATTCATTTGAATTAATCTTTTGGTGAGTTACAGCTACAGGGATCCTTACCTTCTGCAGAAGTTGGGAACCTGAGTATTTCGCTGCAATGGATCTGATCTCCCCACCGAAAGCAGAAGCCCAGAGTTTTACACTACGGAGGAAAAACAGGCAGAGACACATATTGAAAAGGGAAATGTAATTACGCAGGTCGGTAAACAACCGGCAGCCCCAGATTTTCCCCCTTTAAAACAACATTGTGGCAATTCCGAAGGGAAGACACCAACCCACCCACCCCCCGACGCCGCCGACGCCGATCTACTCTGTTAGGCAAGGCGCTGAGTAAGACCTCTTTTGGCCAAACTTCAAGATAAACTTAACCGTAACACGCACTAGACTAGAGGGAGAAATTGCAGGTTCATATATATTTATATATATAGCGACGGGGACGCTAGATCCGCTTTTGCGAGATCGCTTATCCTCGAGCATCTGGTACGAAACGGGACCGCAATGGAAAAGCTGTCTGGAGCTAGTCGGCGCCGCAGCCGAAAGTTCCTACGGCGGAAAGATTGCGATGAAGGGGTTACCGCTCTCGTCCACCCCCAAGTCCAAGAGCTGCCAGCGGGGCCCCCTTGCCAGAAAAACTGACGGGAAGCCAGCGCGAAGCCCCAATCCAAAATCACAAGAAGCCTCTCCCCACCCCTCCCAACCGTCGGCCGGCGCCGGCGGACTTTTCCACCCAGGCTGCGACACTCACACAGACAAGGGGATCTGCTGCTCCGAACCGGCCCCACCGGCGTGCTTGATGCTAGCCGCCGTCCAGACCAGAGCCAGGAAGGCAGGCAGAGTCCGCAGCGGGCGCCCACTCTCCGGCATGCTTCTCCTTCCTCACTCGCGAGCTTCGGAAAGGCTCTTCTGCTTCCGTGGACTCCGCCGCTCGAAGGAGCTGAAATTGCGACGAGAAGTGGGGGGGGGGGTGTCGGGCGAAAGCGGAGCAAAAGCCGGCCGGGGAGCAGTCACGGCACCATCTTTTTCCCGGCTCCGAAAGGAAAGAAAAGGAGAGTCGGCGGACCCGAAAACTTCAGCGCCCTTGGCGGTGGGGTCCGGCGGCAGCACTGCGGCTCGCTCCCTCGGTCGCCGCTCGGGCCGTCGGAACCTGAACTCCTGCGGTCGGAGGACGCGAGGCGCCGCCGGAGTTACTTTCTCGGACCTCGTGCTGCTTGGCAGCGTCCCGGCGTGGTGAGGCAGGCGGGGCTTCGACGGGGTGCGGGGGGTGAGGAGTGGGGGACGTCTTGCTGCCGTCGACGGGGCAAGCGCTGAGGCGGGAAGGTCTGTCTCTCTCGCGCCCGCGCGCTACCTCTCCTCGCCCAGCTTCCCCGCTCACTGTGATCCGAAGGCAACGCCGCTCTGGGGGGTCTCCCGCTTTTTTTGTACCGCGCGGCCGTGCGTGTGAGCGAGGGGGGAAAGTGCCAGCCCAGCCAGCGCGCCTTTTATTCACAACGCCGCGAAGCTCCCGCGCAGCCTTGTTCTCGCCGGCGGCGAGAGCGGAGCGAAGCTAAGCTGTCCAGGGAACGGCGGCGTGCGCTGTCATGCAGCCCCCACGGGGAGGGGGGAAAGGAGCGCGGTGTTTGTGGGTGGGGGAGAGAAGCCAAGCGGGAGCCGAGTAAGTTCTGAGGCCAGACAGGTGGCCGGGTGGGTCCGCGCGGGTCTCGGCAAAAAGCACGAGCGCCGCAAACGCAGCCCCTTGTCCCCGCTGCGGGTTAGTTTTCAGGCAGCGCGCGGCTGCGTGGCCGGCAGCTGTTAACGCAGCCGTGGAGAGAGGGAGGGCTGAGGGGATCGCTTCACCTCTCCCGCCCGGAGAGCGGCTAAGTCGCAGCATGGGAGGGGGAGGAAGAGGACGGGGACGACGAAGAGGCGAGAAAGGCGCGCGCGCAAGGTCTGCCTTCCTGCGTCTTTCTAGGGTAACCTGCGGGCCGCTTATCCGGACTCGGCCGTCTGGTCAACTCGTCGCCTTGTCCTTGAGTAATCCGGATGGGCCTCTCGCTTGAATCTCGGCTGCAATGAAGCCAGATCCCAAAGATCTGGCTGAAATCGAGAGGTTGGAGGGTGGGGGTGGGGGAGAGGGGGGGTCGGGAAGAAAGGAAATGCCGCACCAGGCAATCAATGCAAGTTTAAGTGGCTGCTGGAGCCGAGGAATAAATTATTAATTTGGCCTTGTGGAGGAATCCCCTTATTAAAGGATGGGCAAGGTCTCAAGCTATTGCTTCGCTGCTGCGGCTTGGGGAGAGGGGGAATCGGACAGGCGCTGAAAGAAAAGGTTCGCTTTTTTTTTGCTTTTTTTTCATTGGGCACTTGAGTTAGATCTTACTACTTTGCTCTCTCTCTCTTTCTTTGGTAACTTACCTTAAATACAAACAAAGTTTGCTGCCAAATTGTAAATAAGCTACCGGAATGGTAAATTGAAGCTGAAGTGGAACAGGGCTGAGTCATCCTGGGGAAGGGAGGAGAATGCCCTGGATGCTAGTATTGCTTTAGATTAGAAGGACTCTTTGGAAGTACAATCTGCAAGTCAATGTCTCCTCCCCTCCCCCCCCCCACACACTTATTAAAAATCTCTTCTTTCCTTTTCAATATGCTGGTCATTACCAATAGTGCAGACAGCACTTCTCTCTCTCTCTCTCTCTCTCTCT
>JAEANM010009910.1:0-16101 GCA_017656035.1 Myanophis thanlyinensis
CATACTGCTGCTCACAGATATCCACTTCCTTTCTTAGTCTAGCTTCCACTACTCTTTCCCATAGCTTCATTGTGTGTGTGTGTGTGTGTGCCAAACTTTCATGAGTTAGAAAAATCTTGTCAGATGATTTCAGCCATTTTAATACATTCAAAATGGATGCCACAGCATCTGAATGAAGGAGCACCAAATACAAATACTTGGGATGATGCTTTAGAGATATACTCCTTATGACAATTTTCCAGGTATACTGACTCCCTTGCTTTATTTTAAATTATTCCTATCAATTAATTTCGTAGAGTGGAGTGTAAGGAGTAATAAACATAGGAGAACCCATCAGGACTCTGCAGTCCATCTGCATTTAAAAGACACAGGCCACACTTTTTAAGACAACAAAGTCCATATTTTGAGCAAAGAGGATCATTAGTTTGAAAGAGGAGTTAAAGAGGCCATTTATGTCAAAATTGAACATCATCTATCTCCAATCTACAACAAAATCTTTTCAAAGTTCCAAGAAGGCAAAACACCTTCAAAGAGAAACCAGAAAGTCCAGTTGCCTCTTTAAAAAAAGCATCTTTGCGACAACCATGACCTGGATGACTGAGAATTTCCATAAACAAGGAGCAATAAAGTTAGGTAATAACTCACTTCAAAACTTTGATCTTCCTCAATAGCTTCATGTAGATGTTGAACAGCATGTAGAATAAGAGGAAGCTCCAGAGTTGCCATAAGTTGAACAACAGTTCTCTAACACTACTTTCAGAATATGGCCTGACAAGAAGTACTGGAACCACTGTTTCTTCTAGTCTTTTATGAGGCATCCAGAATTATTTTGTAGTCAGTAGTACCAAAAGGCTATCAAGTGATTTAGGAATTGGCTAGTCAATATTCTCACCATCAAATTTCTAGATTCAAGATTCAAATGATTACTATTCTGAATATGGGTATTCAATTTGTAAATAATAAAATAATAGGCAAAAAAAGATTTAGATGATTTCCTGAGTATGAATCATAACTCCATGAGACATGCCTCCATTTTATTTATGCCTTTATAGTTCCCCATTTAGGAATCACATAAATACAACTGAATCTTGGCTATTTTTGATATTTAAATAGATCTTATGATGCAAAAAGAAATTAAATTACTTAAGGATATGTCTACACTACAACTTCATATGCTGCCACTTCACTTCTTAACTGGATGCCAAATTAAGAACAATGACATGAAGTTTCTGCAAATTTCCAACTTTTTATCTTTTAACTTTTTGTGATTCTCCCATCTCTTGTGTAGGCCCCTAGGAATCAATGCACCCATGAATTATTCACTCATGTGAATTAACAACTGACAAGAAAAAGACCCTTAGAAACAATCTATACCTATTCATTCTCTAAAATGTCAAAACTTTTCTCCATTATTACTTTTCTTTTCTCCCCTTTGCATTTTCACTTCAGAAAAATAAAGTGAAACTCCCTGAGCAATACTTATGGTAAGTTGAAAACTTGCAAAATACCTTTTCAGTGGAAAAATAAAGAAATGAGAGAACAAAGTGAACTTCAAGAGTCTGATCCCACCTTCAGACTGATGAGAGCCCTTGATGAGAACCCCATCTGAAGGTCCTATAGCTGCCATTGGCTTTTGACATTTGTTCTGTATGTACTGGGCCACACATGCATTATTGTGAATTATTGTGTCAGTGGCAAGCTGGCCCAACACCACTTCTGTGTGTTGGTGCTGCAGACGCACTGACCAGGTGTCAGATATCATCTTGATCAAGCCAAGAATGTACAGGTCTTCCTGGCTTCATTTCTTCTCTTTTGTGAATACATCTGAGGATATCTCAGATCAATCCAGGAATATGGAATTGAGAAAGTGTTGAAAAAAGAAAGCAGCACAGAGGCTGAAGTCTCTATTTTAGTTCAATATACCATGTTTAAGCTAGGATTGTTTAAGATTGTTGAGCCTGAGCAAGGCTGCTAGAAGTGAGATAGGAGCCACCTGATATGTCATGGATATGTTATCTGGGCAAAATACATGCAGTCCCATTCCAGCTCCCCATGCTCTTCCATACCTGTTACAAGTTGAAAGCTAAACTAGCTAAGTGATTTTATTAAGGAAATAATGAAAAGGACACACACACACACTCACAATTCTAAAACACTTCATTTTATAATCAATGTTTTTCTTTACATAAACAGAAACACGCCAGTATTTTGTGCGAAAAAATATTTTAAATAAACTTTGCTTATTCTTAATCTTTGTACATTCTGATATACATATGTAACAAGGTTTATGGCACCATTACTAGAACCAGAAAAGGGGGAAGGGGGAATAATTGCTTTTGTTGATTCCTGCTTCTGTATCAAGCCAGTAATCTTTGCACTACTTCTTACAAAAATAGTATTATTACTGGGTAGCCTGCAATAATTGGTTTGAACACTCAAAATAAAAATGCTTTCCATTCCCCAAAACTATTATTGCACAAGAAGCCAATAAAGGCATATGGCATAAAATGGTCAAGTCCCTTGGTATTTAATGTCCTACCCCTCCTACCCACAACCCAAATAGAAAAATAGTACCAGAAGATGAAACACAAGAGGAAATAAAAAGGTGTTCTCTAACCAGAAGGGTGAGATGTGATTTGCAAATAATTTAAGCTGCTCTGATCATCTTTGCACCAGCAAGCATTTTCATTAGATTTTCTTTAGTAAAGTCTTTGCAAACTCAAGTCCTGTGGATTTAGTCCTTTTGTTATTATTTTGGCTGGTTATGTCATTATTTTTTTAAAAAAATAATATAGCTGTTCTCAGTCTATGAACCTGCACAGACTACTTAGTCATAATCTCTACAAGTAGCTGAACCACCCACCCGCTCAAAAAACAAAAACCCTAAATAATATCCAGGGAGGTTTTTTTTCTCATGAACATCCATTTTTAAAAGCTGGTTTCTTTTTAAGCCTTTCTCCTTCCTTCATTCCTTTTAGAATTAATTTGCAATGGCATTTTGCGCAAAACCTGTGACAACTTTCAAAAAAGAATTTTTTTAAAAAAATAAGCTTTCCCTAGTAAAGCTGAAAAGAAAAGAATCACCCACGCTTCCCAGTTTGCAGAAAGTGTAGGAACCCCCCCCCCCCCGTCCTGTGGCTCTTTGATGTCACACAACAGTCTCAACCCCAATCAGCTTTGGCGTAAGAATTCGTGGTGTGACTCCATTGTTCAGATCTTCTTCAAACTCCAATAACTGCCCCATGAAGTTAAGATTGGGAGAAATGATTGGTCGCTTGCCTTTGACAAACTTATAGGCATCTGTCATAGTCATCCTTGTGTGCTTCATAAGGTATGCAATGACAATGGTGGCGGAACGAGACACCCCAGCCTGGCAGTGGATAAGAAGACTCTTCCCGCATTGGTGAGCTTCCTCTGAAAAGATCAGAAACAAAGGGAGATATTGACTTTAATAGAGAAAAGGTCATTGAAAGAGATCAAGACATAACTCCATAATAATGCAGTTCACAGCTTAACATTTCACTGGTCCAATTTTGCATCGGGAAGGAGCAGGAAAGGGGAAGAGGAAGAAGAATTAGGCATTGTTCAGTTTCATGCTGCCCTTCCCATGCCTGATTTGTTTTTGCTAATGTACAAATCAGTACAGGGCCAAATAAATTCAAAGGATAGCTAGGAAGAACATTTACTATTTCAGCAACAAATGAGAAGTTAAAAAAACTAGAAAGAACTTGACAGAAGTTCTTTTCCTTCATTGTAGAGAGAGAAGAATTGGAGAGCAGAAATGAAAGCCCACAGCCCATAGCTCTGCTTGTGTCCAGAGCGTCCAATCAACACAGAAATTGCATTTATATGAATCAATACTGTCGCTTATGAAGTATCCAAACAGTCCAAAGTTCATAAACCTTTGAGAAATGTGTGTTTTGCTTCTCTCTGTTCCCAGTAAGAAATTCTAAAATTTTGCTGGAAAAATAGCCTAGAAGAATCCATTGGCCTCTCTTCTCTCTAGCATTCCTTGCTTCAGAACATTTCTGTTATTACAACCTCCCATGAAAGTTCATTAGAGTCTTGCTGATAAGTGAATGGCAGGCATGTTTTAGGTGTTAGATATACTGGACTGTTTTAGCTATTTTTCACAGGGCCCAATAGCCCTATGTATTGTATCTTGACAGAATTCAACCAACTTTTAAGAAAGGAATTGGGAGCCTTCAGATTGGACATTTCTTGCAGAAACACACTTCTCAGGATATTTTATCACTGACTTTATTACTTCACAATGCCAGAAACACTAGTGCAGCAGCATTTGGAAAGCTACATTTTCTCCATCTTTCTTTTATGATTGTCATGATCTTCAAGTGAATCACATGCATAAACCTAGCCTACACATCTGAATATGCACAGAACAGCAGTGCAAAGCATTGGTAAAATGGTCACTGTCTGAAATGCTCAATCATGCAAGTGCCAGACTTATGTCCAAAGTAGCGTGGAAAATTTATTTAAGCATTAAAAGAGTATAGAGGACAAGGACAAAATCTGAAACCATGTCTTATTTCTTTCCAATTTGTCACTGTAATTATTTTCTAATTCTAATGTTGGTGTCCAAAAAGTATGTCTAGAAGAGATTATGTAAAACTTTGATAAACAGTGAAGGTCACTACCCTCATACAGCATACGAATATTTTGATTACTGAAATAAGAATCTCTGCTTGTTACTATTTCAGTGGTTTCATGGGGGTTAATATAAAGGAAGTTATACTGTACACTGAAAAAAAGTGTTTTTGAGATTGAATATATTCTTATATCTTCTCAGGAAGTTATCTGGAACGAAATATCGGCATTCTCTTTTGGCAGTGTTGAAAACATCTTAATTTGAAATGGGAAAAATCGTACAACACTTTTTATTCTACTTCATAGAATGCATTTCTAAGAGAGAAGCAATAGTAATATTTACAACTGGGATTTTTTTTTGGCAAGATTTCTCTCTCCATACAGTATATCCTGTAAAAGACACATAAATTCAATATGGCAATTCCTTGCACTATTCAAAACTATCCTAAAGATATTTACCAACAAAACAAGAAAAAAATCCCAGACCAGGATTGTCTCCAACTCTGGCTAATTCAGAATATAGCACTGATAGGCTTTAGGAAATGTCATTGTTCTGCAAGTAGTAATTAATGTGATTGATAAATTACATCTGCCCATCTCATCAGATCTGATAGAAGAGGCATGCTGAAAATCCTGTTTTAGGGAACTATACTTGATCCCAGGAGGCAGATTTTCTCTGCCATGGCATCTGCCTTACGGAACAATTCCCTACCCCCTCCACCATCACCACAAAGTGAGATCATCTCCATCCTTAATGTCTATGGAGATTCTCAGTCATGGTTGTCCCAAAGGTGCTTTTTCAAGAGGCAACTGGACTTTCTGGTTTTTCTTTGAAGATGTTTGCTTCTTGGATGAGAAGTGAAATGTCTTCAAAGGAAAACCAGAAAGTCCAGTTGCCTCTTGAAAAAAACTCCTTTAGAACATCTCCATCCTTACTTATTTTCTTGAAATCCCTCAATACCTGGCTATGCCATTATGCTTCATAGTCCCAGGAGACTGGTAAGGTCTAGAAGTAGCTCCATTTTGGCAGTTAACATCTATTCTCTTGTAGGCCTTATGATTTTTTAAACTTTTTTTAATAATGTTTTTTATTCATTTATTTATCATTAAATTTGTTTGCTGTCCATTCCACCTTGGAGTGACTCTTTTTACAATGTTATTAAATTTGTTTGCTGTCCATCCTTCACCTTGATGTGACTCTTTTTACAATGTTATATACAAAAACATGTATTTAATAAAAATAAAACATTATAAAAACACAAATTATCAACTAGGGAGGGAGGATGAGCTGGGGGGGGAGGTGGGATCTATTATTTATCAATCACATGTTTTATGTTTATTCTTTAAATATCCTTATTGTATGCCACCCAGAGTCATTTTGTTTTATGAGATGGGTGGACACACACAGACACACACACACACAAAAATGCCAGGCAACTTTTGTGGTTATAAAGCTAAACGCTGGTATTGCACTGTCCAACCCTTTGCAAGTTGGACAGTGCAATAAACAATACAGAGTTTGCTTGTTAGAGGAAAAAAAAGGGGGAATTCTATTTTATGGCTCTCAAAGTCTTTATCTGCCAGTTAAACAATAAATAATCTGTTGGCATGTTCAGTTTCCTAAAGCTAGAAATTTGCTGCCCGTTTCCTTTTCCTCTGTAACAGAGTTACAGGACATTTAAGTTGCTGTGTCGTAATGGTCCAGTACAAATGGGACAAGGCGTGGATGGTTAGATAAGGCCAAAATTCTTATTTTGCTATGTGGGCTCTAGAAAAATGGATTTGGACTGGAAGCGCAACAAATATTCAGCTGATGCAAGTCTCATCCTTTTGCCAGCACAAAGAGGATAGACTAGTTTTATTTAGCAATGGAACTATTAATGCTGCTAAACAAGAACTGTGCAACCTAGACCCACAAAGAGTCTTCTGAGAGAAAACTACAAAACAGGCATATTTAAAGACAGTTCAACTCTATGCTTATTCAGTATTCTCATCATATCCATCTTTATGCCCCCAACTGAACCTCACAAGGAAGCAGTGAGGCAAGCTGAAGGATTTAATCAATTTTTTTCCAATCTTGTGCCTGTGGCTGTATGAGTGTATAAGGTTTCAACTGCCATAGTCTTCAGCTAGCATGGCCAATGTTCATGCTAGCTGAAGGATGAGGAAGTTGATGACTAACACATCTGGCACCAGTTGGGAAACACTGTCTCAATTTACCTAGGGAAAAATGTATGTTTCTATTTCCACAGATAAAATAGCTGCAAGCATTTTAGCTCAATATTATTAAAAATTCTGAAAGCAGATCATTGTACCTTTTAATATTCTGTCCATACCCAAAAGCCAAAATGCATCATGCCAGATACAATAAAAAAGAAAAGTGTTACCTTGAACAATGTACACATATATAATCCCTGACATGTTAGGAAGCTTTGCTGCAACTTTCCATAATCGTTCCTAGTCATATTTAACTATGTCCTATTTTTTCACCAGCCTATCTATGCAAGCCTATTATTCAGGATCATATCTTTTGAGAGATGTGTGCAGCTCAAATAGCATAAAGCTTTGTGTTCTGCAAAATTATCCATCTTTCTTGAACTGTATTCTGGGGGAACAGAGTTCAGAAAAGACATCCATAATAAAGGACAAGCAGTTTTCATAGCATTGCTGGGTAAATTGGCAAACATTAAAAAGCAACCCTGTGTGATCAAAGGAAGGCCAAAGAAGCACCCATCCAGCCCAGTATCTAAATTCCCATAATCCTGAAATGTTTGTTCACAGTTGCTTTTTAGCAGCTGGTATTCTTGTGATATGCTGCTTTTCATCTTGGAAGTAATAAAACCTATTGCATTTAGCTACTGAGACCTCTATTCTCCATGAATGTGTATCAACACCCCTGGGAATGTGTGGCAGTGAACCAGATTTGACAGTTTAACCAAGCATTACTCTTTTACCATAGTGACTACAATTTCCCAGCTTCTATAATATTGAGTTTATGACGGCAAAGTCCATCTGAGGTGTTTTTCCCCAGATCTCTAATCACCTGCACTGGGTTGCTGTTTCTGAGATAATCTGTCAATTGACTGTCCCACAATATCCCTATCAGTCTCTCATGAACAGATTATGAAAGTATGAGAATACAGAGAAGGGATATTAACAAACATCTGCAGGATAGTGTCAATAGGTCACAATTCCCTATCAAGCCTATGTTTTACCAAAAAAAGTATCTCTACCCTAATGAATAGAAACCTGCAGGAAAAAGGGTGAATACTACAACTAGTGATCAATTATTTTAGAAATGGAGTCAGGGATAAATAAAGAGCTTCTGCTGTTAAAATGCCCAACCAAAGTAACTTCAATCATCCAACCAACCCTCTGGCCAAGATAAATCTGCTTTATATTTCCCAACGCAGAGTTAAAGTCACAAGAGCAGCATTTATTTAGAGCAATCTAGTCAAACTGGAAACAAGAATAGTTACCAATGAATTCAAAAGCCTCTTCGAAATACTGCCTGAGGTTCTGCTTGTTGCTATCCGTGGCAGGGAGACGTTTGTAGCTGAACAAACCTTTCTCGTAATGGTAGAGAGGGAGGTGAGTGGTGACGTTGATTACATAGCCAATGTTCAACCTCTGGATCTTCTCCAAGTCCTGAGCATCATGTTCATTGCCGAGAAAGAGGAAGGGCAAGATGGGGGTGAGCTCGGCATTCTCAATGTCTGGAGTGGTAGCAATGGACTGAGGTAGTGTACAGGTTACTGCGGCACCTCCACCTCCGCTTTCAGGACACTCCTGAAGTTGGAGGGAATTATCACAGAGGTTTTCGTGGTTCTGCTTAAAACTGCTGAGTCCACCTGCAACAAGAGAGAGGAATGCAGTTTTTAATGCGAGAAAATGGAAGTGGGGGAGGGGAGAGTTCAGTGCTGACATTACTTAATCCACCAAACAGCGACAGAGCTCCATCCTGTTCCTGAAGCTGTAATTTTCATTTTCTGGGAACTCAAATTAAAGCTGCAAATTATCTTCGATCACAAAGTCTAGGGATATATTTGCTTGCTACTTCGTTCACTGGTTTGTTAGTGGTCTCAAAATACAGAGAAGATGCCTCTAAGTTGCAATAGATTCTTGTACTTGTACTTGCTTTACATATTTTAAGATACCCCTGGGTTTATATGTACCTTTCTTCAGCTTAATAACTTTCCCCACAATCTCTTACTTGAATCCAGTACCAAAGTTGAAATTAAAATTGAAAGGATGCATAACTCTGGCTTCTGTATTGCAAGAAATTGAAATAAACATACATTTGATACCTTTTGCTTTTTTTTTTTCATTCAAAAGAATAATGTTGGTAGCTTTCATTTTTATGGTGTCTGATTTGTTTTTTTACATTTTATATTTGTGGCTTTTTTTACAGTGTTGTTTTATTTCATTATTGTATGCTGCCCAAAGTCACTTTTGGCGAGATGGGTGGCTACATAAATTTGATCAATAAACTTTTCTGAATCAAACCGTTTGGATTTCACAATCCAATTTTCCTCCTAATAAAATTCTGCTTCACAAAGAAGAGATTACTCAAAAAGTGAATTGTTAAAATACAGGGTACACACAAGATTTAACTCCCCCCCCCCCCCTCCAATGCCTGATCAGGCATTCAGGATTGCCTTCTGTTCTCTCGCCGTTGGGACACCGATTCAGAAAAGTAAAAATGTAAAAACTTTCCTCCCTTCAATCCAAATGACTTTAGCTGAGACTCCCCACCTGCCTGGTTGCCATGGCATTGACACAAAGACATAGGATGACATCAGCTTGGCATGACATCAGCTCTTTGAGTGCAAACAATGTAAGAAGCACCACTTTGTTTAAGGGCTTTTGGTACAACTGTATGTTTCAGAGCTCATGATGTAATGCTAACAGGTGGTTGGACCAGCTTTTGCCCCAGGAGGAGGAAGAAAATACAGTTATGGCACTTCTGAATGTGTTGGAGACTATAGGTGAGGCAGCTACTAACAACAGAGGAACTCTAGTCTTTAATTGGCAAACTGGGCAAGCGGAACTTTGGAAAATTGCAATATATTTTGCACAAAGTCAGCTGAACAGAACAACTTACTCCTTATATGCTTATTGAAAGTGGTAAGAAGTGATAACTTAAAGGCATTGTGCTCCCAAATCATTCAGGATAGTCCCACTGTCTTTAATCTATTCATCTATTGTTGCTGTTCTGTGCCAAAATAACTTTAAAAAGTTTAGACATTCCTAAACTAAGTTCTCAAAGAAAAATACTGAATATGCTAGTCATTACAAAAAACAAGCAGCTTGTATTTCAGAGATGAGCATTAAGTACCAGGATATAGGTGAGGATGTAGTGAGAAGTCAAGAGTTTGATTTTCCTAATAATTTAGTGGTTTGCTCAATTCATTTGAAGACCTCCTCCCTGCACCCCCTGTGGGGTTTTGCTATTTTGTTACCCAATAGAGAAACATTATGATCAAAATCTACAGTAATTCAACAAAGGCATCTCAGAAAGATCAGATTATTTTGCTCTGAATTCTGTTTAAGCCCTTAAAGGTTTCTTCCTTTCAGTCTGGAGAGAAATCTTAAAACATTTCAAAAGAGAGGTCAGCAGCACCAAATTGCAGCTTTGGCTTTAGTTAGAGGAAATGTTTTTTCTTCTCTGTATCATGAATATCCTTTTTTTTTTTTAAACTACATGCTCTAGTTCTTAGGTAGTAGTTTTTCCACAACAAAAAAATTGTTTTCCTAATGATAGCTTGGTGACAAAAGGCAACCAAAGCACACTTTTTCTACCTGCATAATCAAATGGAAAGCTAGAGTATACCTGCCCCCAGTCCACTGAGATGGTTTTTATTGGAGCCTTGGTGGTGCAGTGGTTAAGTGCAGTAGTGCAGTATTTCTGCTGTATGATGGTTCAAATCCCATCAGGTTCAAGTTTGACTCAGCCTTCCATCCTTCCAAGGTGGATAAAATGAGGACCCAGATTGTTGGGGGGGATATGCTGAGTCTGTAAACCACTTAGAGAGGGCTGGAAAGCACTATAAAACGGTATATAAGACTAAGTGCTATTGCTGTTGTTGTTGTTGGACCTGGAGTAAAAGGTAGGGTCTCTCTCCAAAATGAGCATGCCAAGTTAAGAAAAGCTTCCATGCTACTTAAGAAAACATGGCTGGAAAATCCGTGGCTTTCTCTAGATACTGCAAACAATCTATCTTCATCATTGGCCAAGGTTTTTTTGGGAGAGCAAAAAGCAACATTTGAGAATCCACAAGTTCTCCCTATAAAAGGTTTCAGGCATAATTAATGTAAATGCAAAGCTCTGGTGAGTCTTATAGCTATTCACAAGATTATAGTCTCCTCATCTCAAATCATATTTTAGACATGGTTAAAGCAAGCTTTTAGTATAACTGATCTCTGATACAATAACCTGGAAGATGGGTGATGGATTATAAGTACTAGGAAGACCAGCTATCCATATTTCATATCTGAATTTCTGATAAGAGGAGGGGGAAGAAGGGAAGGCATTAGGAAGATGGTCAGATAAATGAATAGCACTCTAGGGCAGGTAATGGAGTTAAGGGAATAAGACTGGGAAGGATGAATGGGTGAGTGATATGCAGTAGCTAAGGGGAAGAGGAAAATGTTGGGAAGATTGATAGATCAGGCAGGCAGGTGGATATAAGTTGGCAGCAAATATAATTCTTTTCCCTCACCCTGGCTCTGCCCCAATCCATAGTTACTGACTGACAAAACAATAAAAGGAAAAGGAGTCCTTCAACAATGCCTAATGCTAGTACTAAGAATGATGACCTTGGAGAACTATCTTTGAAGGGCTGGTAGTCTGTTTCAGAATTAACACACTCTCCTTCCACGTTAAAATACTTTAAAATGATATTTTTAATTAGATTGATCTCCAGGATCCTAGTTATTTTATGCTTTTCCACTTGATCACAACCTTTTTTTTACATAAGGGAATGGAAAGTTAATAATATTTAACTTTCACATCCATCACACCTGTACTTCTAATGATTGTGGAGCACAGGTGATGAACAGAAAAAGAACATAATGAAACTCCCAAAACCAGTGTGTTTTGGTTTTAAAAGTAGATAATAAGTCTATTTCCATATCATGCTATATATGCAGGAGTTGGTTGAAAATGGAAGTGTCACTGTTCTCAGACACACATCAATATTCACTGGGGCTCTGGGAGAAGACTTCAACCCCAGCTTTTCAGAGAATTAGATGATTTACAAAGTATCTTTGCAGTCTAATCCAACCCTCTACATAGTGTTCACCGCATTATCTACTACATCATCTCTGATACCTTTTGCATCACTCTATTTACATGCATTTCCTGCCAATATACAGGAAATGGTTTCCTGTTTAAAATGGTTTATGGTTTTAAAATATTCCTACACATTAGAATTGAAGCATTCCATACTCAGTAAGTAAATTATGATTGGGTTAAAAAATAACTATCATAAAAATTATCAATAAACCTATGCATATGTGTGTATATATTTAGAAAGCAGAATAATCATAGCAGGCAATAACTTTAGAAAAGTATTGTGCAAGAAAACCTTCTCAGATGACGAGTTCATGAGAACCCTAAAACATATGTTATTTTGTATAGTTATGGAGGTTCAAGTTTTGTCAGGGACCAGCATCTATATCCATTCTTGATTTTCCTCCCATAAGATAAAGCATCTCATCTTGTAAGATCCTGGAGCCACCCTTTCTCTACCATCAGTCCCACCCATTAGAATATTGTTGCCTGGAGGTTCACCTGGCCCCGACCTTAATGCCAATTGAAAAAACTCTGAAAACTTGCCTTTTGAGACTAGAGGCTGGTGTGATTTGTGATCCTGATACCAGAAGATAGTTGATAGGTGCATTTCCCCCCCCCCCCCATTGCATTCTATTTGTCTATGTGCTTTTATATTGTACTTTTACATTCCTTTAACTTAACTATGCACACTGCCTCCAGTTTTCAGATTTGGTGGCTTATAAATCAAACAAAATAAATCTCAGAGGAAGAGAGAAAGAGAAAGATGGAAAGAGATGACAGGTTTCTGCTGAGTGTTCCTCAATGATTTTTCACAAGAAATATTCATATTTAATCAGTAATAAATAACATTACTCTCCTGAAATGATTACAGGTATTACCAGTCCAGGAAACACTAAAATGCAAACCATCAGAAATTCTGAAAGTGCAACAGAGTTAAAAACTATATGCAATTTTTTTTGCTGATGTTTAGATAGGATTTCATTTTCTTTAAGCATAGAGAGTCTGTATAATTCAGTTATATAAATGTATATATTATACACATGTCACATAGCCCTGGCAGGGTTGAGTGAAATTAATTTCACTTTATTTAACCAATCAGTGTCAAGCAACATCAGTAAGATCATTATGTGAAAAAGATGTGCAAGATAATAGTGCAGAGGTGAAATTCAGAAAGTTCTAGCAGGTTTGCTAGAACTGGTAGTAAATTTTCTAAGCAGTTCAGTTGTTAGAAGAAATCTCCTTTTGTTTGTTCCCACTTTACAGGGTTAATCCTGTAAGGAAGGCAGGAAAAACATTCTGGTGTTCTTTATAGCCTAATCTTTATTGCCCTGCTTACAGAAACTGCCCACCCAGTCACATGACCCCCTATAACTTTCAGAAATGTACATCCCATTTAAAACATTTATTCAATGATGTAAGCAACAGTCATGAAGTCGTATAAGCTAGCCAATGTTTTATTGCAAAATTTTGCATCTTGCAAAATCAGATAGACCCCACCTAAGAAAGGAAGCCTTTTAAGTAATGAAATCTGTTTAATTTAGAAGACTTGGGCTTGAAGTTGTCAGCCACACTGATAGAAGAAAATAGGAAGGGCCAATGAAAACATTATTTCACACAATCCTTGGCGATGTGTTATTAGCCAGAGATCGAATCAGAATTATTTCAATATCAGATACCTGTTTTTTACAATAAGCAAGACAGTTCACAGGTACAGATGCTTGAATATATCAATGTAAAATATCAACAGAAATCCCCATTTTCTTTCCAGTTGTCAGTGATGTTACATAACAAAATAGTTCCCACTGTATAAGCAATTAAATTATTTCTGGCATTTGAATTGGCTTCCAGCCTAAAAAACAAGCACTGGTCTATTTGGAGATTCCAGAAAGCTCCTATAGATGAACTTTGTCTTTTTAGGCCAAACCATTGCTGAAAATCATGGGATCTACCCTATGTGACATTTTATAGTTGCACTGATTCATTTAACTTAAAGGACTTAAATCAACCACTCAGGAATACATTTGGGCTTTCTATCACTTCAGCTATACAGTCACAGAATATAAGCAAAGAAATGGCCCACTTTGGTAAACAATTTCAGGATTAAGATAAGATATTC
Organism: Myanophis thanlyinensis; assembly: GCA_017656035.1. Taxonomy (NCBI): domain Eukaryota; kingdom Metazoa; phylum Chordata; class Lepidosauria; order Squamata; family Homalopsidae; genus Myanophis; species Myanophis thanlyinensis. The sequence goes on from JAEANM010009910.1 coordinate 14,019, forward strand.
TCCGCTTTGTATATATTAAGCAATCTCCAATATCACCTCTGGTATCTATAGGTCATCTTTGGGACTGCATACATTCCAAACATCATCCTCTGAAGCTAATGTGGAGGATAACAAAAAACTATTTTTAAAAGATAATGATTTAAAATTCTGATGTGTTGGAAATGCCTGAAGGAGGACTTTTAGACTGAAGAGTTCTCAACTACCTTCCTTCAATTGAAACAGACAAAAAACTTACATAATTGGTAGCTTTATAAAATCAGATTTCCTCCAGCAATTACTATTGAACATGATAGTTTATTCACAAAAGCTTTCACTTAGATTATCTTCAGAAGAAGCTCTCAATCAGTGCAGCATAGAAGACAGTATCCTGAGACAAAAGACTGGTGAGAATTGGGTTTAACTGCCCAGTTACTAAAATACTGATTCAAAAATCACCATACTTAGAGAATTTGTATTAGACATTCTTCCACAGAAGATGACATTTTTGGAGAACTCTTATGGGTATAATATGGCAACCAAAATATACATACCGTAGGTACATAAATGGTATATCTTTTACTGTACATTTCTGAAACCTCATGACTTCCCTTGTTTCAATTAAATCTCATCAGGGATTTAATTGAGTCATCTTTTAATTTAATTAAGTCATCAGGGAGAAAACTCTTCCCCACTGTGCTTACTTTGTAGCAGTGCTCTCATTACAACTAAGAGAAAATCTCACCCCTGAGATTGTTAGGAAATTTCTCCTTTCCTTATTAGAATAATGCATAGGAATTGAACACCCACATTTGTTAACCACAATGTGCTAAAGAATGCCTGCCAGCTTATCTATCTATCTATCTATCTATCTATCTGGCTGTCCATCTCACAAGCAAGTGACTCAGAAGCAGTGTACAATAAGTGGCATACAACAAAGCTAAAACAATAAATATCAAAAACCATTGTCATTAACAATGAAAAACATTTTAAAACTATAAAAAGAATTAAACAAGAATAATAGATCAGACGATGTTAATAGTAATGGAGTCACCTTGCTTGTTCAACCACCCCCTGAAGTCCCCAGCCTTGCTGGTATAACTATGTCTTGAAGAAACTTCATAAACTTAGAAGTGATGGGGCCATCCTTACCTTGTGGGATGGGGAGCGGGAGATTCTACAGTGTGAGGGCTACAGCAGATTCAGCAGTCCTTAAAGGATGTTTATGCCTAGTACTAGTCTATGCTTTCTTAACTTAAATTTGTTAAGGTCCATTCTAGAAGCAAACTGGATGGAGATGCGTATATGTTCTCTCTATTCTCTCTGCATACACATTCTCTCTGTATACATGTTCTGTCTGGAAAAAATAGGAGGTTGTATTATTGGTCTCTGTCTTTATCTCTCCACTGTTCCAGTTGCCCAGAATAAAATGGCACAATGTGTCAGATCTTGTCTAAAGCTCTCAGCTGTGGATCTGAAGCCAACCCATTCCCAAAATTATGGGGAGATGTAAAGAAATCAAACATGGTCGTAGTGTATTTTGGTGATAAAAATAGTGACTTGAAAATGGCTCTATGTCCAGAAACCAATCTTCAAACATAGAATATAGAAATCAGCAATAAGTCATTCCCACCCACACTGGCTAGGCAAGACACATCTGTATGCAATAGAAGAACCTATGAAATTGATTGTGGCTCCTGAATCAATCAGGGCTTCAGATTTATTATAGATCTATTTTGAGGCTCAGGAGTAATAGGTAATATAAAGCACTGTATACACAGTATATCTGAGGTCCCTTAAATTGCTGGTTGACCCCTGCTCCTGACACTCCAAACAGAACTGTGTCATTTTCTAGCAAAGTAGGCTTCATGTGAAGAGAATACTTGGTTGGAAAATAATCCTTCAAGCCACAGCTATGATACTTCACAGTCAATTCAAAATAGGAAATTTTATTCTAGAAAGCTAGTACAAAATGCCCCCAAACCCCACAATATAAGCAAAAACCTTGCATATTTTTTTTTTTTTTTTTAAATTTGTATTGTATGGAATGATGTTTTATTGGCTGTGAACCGCCCCGAGTCCTTCGGGAGAGGGGCGGTATATAAAT